>PVJC01005021.1:0-42797 GCA_004026665.1 Murina feae
CACCAATCAGAAAGGATATATGCATCCCTATGTTCATAGCAGCACAATTCACCATAGCTAAGATCTGGAAACAGCCTAAGTGCCCATCAGCAGATGAATGGATTAGAAAACTGTGGTATATCTACACAATGGAATACTATGCTGCTATAAAAAAGAAGGAATTCTTACCATTTGCATCAGCATGGATGGAAATGGAGAGAAAAATACATGACCTCACTTATTTATGGATAATAAAGACCATTACAAAATGATAAACATAAACAAATACAGAGACAGAGCAGCCTTGAACAGACTATCATCCTACAGCTGGAAGGCTGGGGATGGTTGGGGGGAAGTTGGGAGATCAACTGAAAGACTTGCATGCATGCATAGGAGAATAATCAGTGAACACGGGAAACTGGGGGTTAGGGAGGAGGTGGGGAAGGGCAAGGGGAAAAAATGGAGATCTATCTATCATCTGTTGTAATACTTATCTATCACTTGTTGTAATACTTTAAGCAATGAAATAAATAAATAAATAAAAAAGGACCTAGTTGAGTGCCTCTTGGCATATACTTTTCTTTTTTATTGCTCAGTTCATTTTGATTGAGTGCATTTATTTCTTCAACAAGTTTATTGAGTACATATCATGTTCAAGGTATTGTTCTAGGTTCTGGGGATACAAGAAGCTTACAAAAGAAAAAGAAAACCCAAATCTCTGTTGTAATGGAATTTACATTCTGTGCATAAAATTCTGGAAGGCATGTTGCTTTCATTTTCCAGTGTTGCTCCTTCTCCTTTTCTTTCCTCTTCTCTCCCTCTGTTAAGCAGTGTTCATATATTAGTGTTCTGGTTTCCTCTTTTGATTAAGACATGGGCTCACAAGTTAATCTTTCACGAAATTTGACTCTCATCCACTTCTTACCCTTTTTGAAAAATTGACATATAACACTATGTTAGTTTCAGTTATACACCACAATGACTTGACATTTGTACTCTTTAAAAGGCAACACTATAGGGAATGTGGAATGACTGGCTGCCACCTCCCCTCTCCTTCTAAGTCCAGGCAGTGCAGAGTAGCCTGAGCCTTGCCCCCCACTTGTACCCTCCCACAAAACCCATAACAAAAGTTCTTTACTGGTGGTGGTTAAGTGTAAGATAGATTCCAGAGAGACCAAACCACTAGTGAGGGACCTTTTTTCTTCTTAACCTAAAGAGTATTGAATCAGTAAGTACTTTGCCTGACAAGCTTTTTTTTTTTAACACCTGCAAAGCACAGAACACTGCCTATAATGTTTATGGTTCTCTTTGTTGAAAATCATGAAGATCATAGAAGGATTGAAATACTTCACTTTTTTCATATTTTACTCTATTACATTCAAACTTTCCTTTTTTTTTTTCTTGACTGGAATCTTGGAATCCCAGGGACATATCATTTTACCTAGTCCATTATTAGATGTTTGAATGTCCTTTGTAACATCTCTGTTGAAGGGTCTTCCTACATATGCTAGAACCCCATCATGTAATGCTTAACATTAGTGTAACCTCTCCTTGGGAAGCTCAGTTATAAAGTGCTTCTTTATACAGAACACAGATCTGTCTCTTTAATTGCAGCTCATTGGTCCTCATTCTTGAGGCACCTATAACAGCTATTTTCTTTTTTAAAAATATTTTTATTGATTTCAGAGAGGAAGGGAGAGGGAGAGAGATAGAAACATCAATGATGAGAGTCATTGATTGGCTGCTTCCTGCACACCCCCTACTGGGGATCTAGTCTGCAACCCAAGCACGTGCCCTTGACTAGAATTGAACCTGGGACCCTTTAGTCCGCAAGCCAACGCTCTATCCACTGAGCAAAACCAACTAGGGCTAGAACAGCTAATTTCTTACTCCCATGATATTATCTTCCACTATTTGGAGAGAACTGTCATCATCTCCCTGAGTCTAATCTAGCCTCTAAAAGGGCTCACTTAAGACACCCTCCAACTACATTTCCTAAGTCAGAGTAAAATGAGAGCAGTGGGATTGCTTTCCATGGACTATGGTATCTGAAAACCCAAAATTCTCTATCAAATGGTCCTAAACCTGCTTGTGGGCCTGAGCCTCACCTCCAAGTCCAAGCTCCCGGTCGCAGGTTGCACAACCAATAAGAGCCCTCGGTTGGGAAGTGGTGAAGGGGCTTTGACGTGCAGGGTGGACGACTCCACATGAGCTTCCATGCCCCTGCGGTAGGGGAGAAAGCTGGGATGGAAGGGAAAGGAAGAGGCAAGGCCGTCTCACGCTGCCCAGATCCTAAAGAGTTCTAAAATGGAACTCTTTTAGAGTCTTCAAAGTTGTTTTAGGGGGTACTTGTCAAGATAAGAAGAGAAGACACTTAATTTTATCTCGATTGATAACTTGAAAATACTTAGGCCTGTGATGGTTAGGTCTTTATTTGTACTCTTGTCCCAGGTCCTGTAGATATTCAGGGCCAAGCCCGACTTCCAAATAGAGGGCCCCGGGTTCCTCAGCCATTCTTCCTGTGGCACAGTGGCAGTCCTCTCCCCATTTGGTTGTCGTCAGAGCATTTCACAACTAACAGTGTGTTTCCTATGCATCTGCTCAGCAGTCAGCTACGATATTCTCTTTTCTCTCACATTCCATGTCAGCACACCCTGGGCCTTCATTATCAATACGTCCTTGAAATCATTATTTCCCAAAGCCATCATCTGCCTTGAAAGGATTTCTAAATTTTTACTCCTCTCTTGCTAAAAACTGCTGCTTCTAAAATTTTGGCTAATAGGTATTTCTACCACAAACATCTCGGGCCCAGGCTTTCATGTTTTCTGTATTGGTAACCTTTTACTCATACAGAAAATATTTAAAAAAAGAAAAGAGCATGGTTAATTTATAGCCTTGAATTATATGATAACTTATGCCATCATTTCAGGTTTAGATCTAATTCTCCCCTTCAAGTAGAGATGCATTCCAACCTCAAAGGGTCTATTAACAGTTCATTTTGTACAACAAAATGAGGATCATATCAACTTAATCATATTATTTTTAAAGTTGTTAAAATTTTATTTAACTTATCAAATACAAAGAAAATAAAGTGTTAATCCGAAGTTTGAAAGGTCCTATATATTGAATGTTAATATGTATGTATAATTTAAGTTATTGGCTTCACTTACAGTTTACTCAGTTTTATATAAAGTTAATTTTGTATGACACTTGATTATTTAAATTATATAAAAATCACTGTTTTATAATTGGGTTTTTCAAATTTTACTTTTAGTATTTATTTTATTAATGGATAATCATTTTTCTGCTCCTTTTCCATTTTAGGTGATTCGGCAGACATGTCACGTAAGGAAAATTAATCATTTTTTTTTTTGTTTTAGTTATATTGTTTAGTAATGATTGTCCCTATTTTCATAGAGTAATGAGATACTTGAACCTCTTTTGGGTGTTTTAAAAATAAAGAATACATCCTCTTAATGTCATGATATTGAGCCCAATCTGTAATAATAATAACTTTTTAAAAGTAATACTATATTTTAACATTTTTAGTGTGCCCAGCACTGTTGTAAGCACTATACATATAACCTATTTAGTCATCACAAGAATTCTTCATGGTAGGTATTAAGTTGCTGTTAAAAGTAGAGGGTTTAACACTTAATCTTAAATATGAATCAATAAAGTTTATTGCCTGAAAATACAATTTTTAAAATTTTATTTTTATATACTATCATAATTATTGCACATGCTAGATCAACAGATTATTTAAATATTTATGAATAACTTTTTATTATTAATTTTGACCATGGGCTTGTGAACTCATAAAGCTATCAAATAAAAAATGTGTTCATTGCTTTTAGATATACAGGGTATCCCCCCAAAAATGTATATACACTTTAATAACTGACAGCTCAATTTTGAAAATGAAATGTATTTTAATAAACACTGCCTTTATAATTATTCAAAGTGTGTGTATACATTTTTTGGGGACATCCTATATAATAACTAGGCTTTTCAATTCAGCTTTCAGTTGATATGGTATAGTAAGAATTAGCAGTTTGACAAGAAAACATTTCCCAGTGATTTGTAACTCTTTCCCTGCCCTCCCCTCCTCTGTGATTTGACTGAAATTTAAGGAGACCCTAATGGCATCTCTGTACTGGAGACTAAGAGTCAAGGATGGTCATGAAAAGTTGGTGGGACTGCTTTTCCGGAGGCAGTTTGATGTGATGGACAGAGAAGACAAGAGCCTGGGGACTGACTACAGCACACCTGCCCACCCTGAGCTGTGTGTGACTTGGGCAAAGCACTTAACCTCTCTGAGCCTGAGTTTGTGGGAAAGCATACCTGTCTAGAAGTAGGGATTAGAAAGCATGAGATATTCCTGGCAACATGCCTGGTCCACGATAGGCACTCATACCTGGTGGCATATAGGAAGGAGAGAGCAAGAGTAGCATCTGTGTTATGGCAGCAGAGTGAATGGCCATTGTGAAATCACAGCTGGCCCTCCATATCCATGGGCCACCAATGGCAGATTAAAAATACCAAGAAAAAGCTCCCCCCAAATTCCAGAAAAACAAAATTTGAATTTGCCACACGCTGAGCACTGTGCTGAATCGGTACAAATGAAGTGAACACTGCCAAAGTCTATTAGGCGAATACAGGCTATATGCAAATGCTGCATCATTTTACATAAGGGACTTGAACACCCCAGGATTTTGGTACCAATCCCCCAGGGAAACTGAGGGACAGCTCTATAGGAGAAAATAAAATCTACTCAATAAACTTAATACTTCTTTTGTAAGTTAGCCCTTGAGAATTTCCAGTAATTTAAACTTTAACTACTATAATAGCAATAAGTTTAGAACAATCTAAATGTGGAGCAGTCCCATAACATAGTCATACTTACGTTTTAAAATATAAATTCTGCTATAACTTTCTTATCTAATTTTTATAAATGTTTGAAAAGCCCAGTAATTCAATTTATCTAAGATTATTTGCTATTTAAATTTTAGATAAATTGAAGTGTGTAATTTGCAGAATATTAAATTTGGAGACAAAAATAAGTGATGTTTCTTGAAAATCCATTATCTACCTCATCACATTTAGGCAAATATAGTATGTAAATTGCCCAGAGGTGCTTTTTGTAATATGTTTTTGTAAACATATTAAGATGTTTTTACATTATGACCCATGTAATATTTATCACTAGCAAAAAATTAGAGTGATCTACCAGTATGTGTTTACATTTTAACTTTGAACCACCTGACATGGCTTATTAAGTTCACAGTCACCATATCCTTTGACTTTTATTGAATGAAGAACATTTTAGTCTGATACTTAAATTATTATCAGTTTTTCACACATAGATACCTTATTTTATTATAGGGTAACCCTTTGTATCTATTTCCATGTAGTTTTGATTTTTTACACAAAACTTGTTACTGTAATTGAAAAAGTTTAAAAATTAGATAGAGGATAACTTCAAGATAAAGTTGCATAAGTCTTTGAATACTCCCTACTTAATGATAATAAAATTTAAATCCCTAGTTTAATATATTGTAACTACTTTGCTTGAGGAACTATCAAATTTATCACTGTATAACATAAATTGTCCATAGTATACAATAGTCTAAATTGATCAGAATATTTTCTTTACAGACCAAAGTTTGTTTCTGCACCAAATGGTTTTAAAGCAGCTTATCTTAATATTTCTCTATTTTTGCAATACAGTATTTGTAGATTTACAATTTAAAGCAAATGCACGTTAGTATTTTGATTATTTTACTAAAAGTTCTGAGACTGAATTAGGTGCTGAATTAACTTACCTAATTTTTAAGGGTACAGTAAATGGAAAAAGGACAGTAATAATACAAACCTATGATTTTTTAACTTAGAAAATAGAGAGCTGAGAAATTTTTCTTAAGCAGCAGAAATGGGCTCTGCAAGATAAATAACAAAAGTAACTTTAAAAAAAGATTATTTCCATAAAATCCTGTTTTAAAAAGCTGTCTTCTAAAGTGATATGGAGTTAGCATTTTACCCAATATCCAGTTAAAATTTTCTTTTGAAATATTTTCCCATAGTTTTCTATATGTTGCTTTGCTCAGTTTGTGTTTGCTTTTCAATCTCTCTTTGAGATAATCTAAGTATTGAATATATCCTGGTCTTTACTTGTGTAATGTTTATATATTTCTTCACATAATTATGTAAGATTTAATGTGCATCTAAAACATGTATTATTTCTGAGTTGTTTAAAGTTGCAATTACGTAATTTGCTTACCTAAATGCTACTTTGTCAGAAGTGCAATTTGGACTATACTAGTAGACTGAAGAAGTAGTCTGTATTTTTCCCCTTTCTTTTCCTTTTTCTTAATTTAGTCTAAGTTATGCATTTTTAAATTAAGTATGTTGTCTTTCTTTGGTACTTATTTTTCCATGTTTCAGAGATGAGGATGCCTCTGCTTTAGAAATGGAAACATTTGTGAGAGGTGTGTTACAATTTTTGGGATTTTATCTGTATTTAGCTACAGCTCCTTCTGTCCACATCTGGGATGCAGTGAACAAGCAGACGTTAGCTATTCTAAGATGCTACCATTCGAAGGGCGTGTGTTCCGTCAGCTTCAGTGCTACTGGCAAACTCCTGCTGTCTGTGGGACTAGACCCAGAACATACTGTTACCATTTGGAGATGGCAGGAAGGTAGGATTCTTTTCCTTTGTGATTTTTAAAAATAAGAATACTACGGTAACATGAATTCTCAATTTAGTGTTTGCCTTAACTTGATGATTGAAACCATTATTCACAATAGCCTGGACAATACACAGCGCATAGCTGGTGTTATTGTACGTACATCCCTCTTAAAAAGCCCAGCGAACTGTAAGCTCGCAAAACACAAACGAATAAAGTTAATCTTATAAATGGTTTGCTGCTCTTTTCTTTCAGAAAGAAATTATGTAGATAAGCATTTTGCTGATTTTGTTTGGCTAGGAGGTTCTTAATCAAGAATGGAAGTGAGCTATATTGTAAGTGATAATGGAAGATCAATAGGGAAATTTAATATTCAGACAAAACTCCTCAGATACATAGCCACTAGAAAAAGTTAAGTTCATAGAGCTACATAGAAAAAAAATAAGGTATGGTTTCTAAAACCTAAAATGCCCCTTGACACGTCAGGCACGCAGCTGCTTCGTCTTCTGGATGGAAAGTACAGTGTGTTAGTCAGTCACCGGTGACTGGGTGCTCAGCGTGCTCAGGGACAGCAGTTCTGCAGCTGAACTTGCAAGGCAGCTGGGTGGATGCTCGTGGGAAGGAAGAACAATCCAGTTTTAATGAATTTTATAAACCAAAACTAAATAAAATGCCCCTTCAGTGATAATGAAGCTCTTTGTACATACATCACTTACAAAAATATGTAGAATGGACCCTCTAACACAAGTAATTGTGTATCGTGTGATTGCTAGGTGGCAGTGGGAGGGACACGCCCTCTCTTTTTTAAATAATCATTTGCTTTTTGAACTACATATTTTGAGTAACTGATTCTATAAAAATTAGCTTAGTTCTTAAATTAACCTACAGAATTTTGTCATATCTTTTTTTTTATCAGGTGCCAGAATTGCCAGCAAAGCTGGTCACAACCAACGTATTTTTGTGGCAGAATTTCGACCAGACTCAGATTCCCAGTTTGTCTCTGTGGGAGTAAAGCACGTGAGGTTCTGGACACTGGCAGGACGGGCTCTTCTTAGCAAAAAAGGGCTGCTGAGCACACTCGAAGATGCCCGGATGCAGACCATGCTGGCTGTTGCATTTGGTGCAGTATGTCTCTTAAAATGCGTGTGGCAGTGTACTGTGAATTACCTAAACTGGACTACTTTGAATTTTCTTGCCTTAGATAAATCACATTAATGCTATTTATATGGCACTGGAATCCAATCATTACATATGTCCCGGTCATGCATATATTTCATCTGTAAGAATCTAATACTCTTAGAAATCAGAGAGTGAGAAAGTTAATGAGGGAGAACTATAATGAAACCCTGGACCATTGCCATTCTCAAAAGCCTTCCTTAATCTTCTAATTGTTATCCTAAATCTGCTAGGCCCTAAACATTTTCAGGATAAGAGAGATATAAATCAAGAAATGTAATTTTCAAGTGTTTAAAAGGTGGCACTTGGGTTTAGGATTTCCTCTGCTTTCTATCATCTTAACTCTCTGCTTCTTACATAGTTGGAGCTGCTCTGGGCACCTCCTTCTCAATCGGGACGAGAGCACACTGGTCTTTCTGTGCTGGTTAATCCTCGTATGAGGATATTTTTCCATTGTTTCAGAGAGTGGAAAGGAGGGAGAAACACAGATGTGAGAGAGACACATCGACTGATTGCCTCCTGCTCACCTCCTACTCGCAACCCAACCAGGAGCTGGGAGTGAAACTGCGACCCTTCGGTCCTTGGGTTGATGCTCTAACCACTGTGATACACTGGCCAGAGCACAACTGCTCTTAAACTTAATAGAAAATGTTCAAAAGAGACACTTACTGCCCCTGCCATCCCGTCTGGGACTGTTTTATAACTCACATCTTTTTCCTTTAATAACCTGTCCTGGTGCATTAAAAAATAACTGTGTTTCCTTACTAAAGTATTTACATAAGAAAATTACAATTTTAGAACCTTCAAGCACACTTGTATTTTTTAGAAAAAGACCATTAAAAATGTTGACAGTGCCATGTCAAACCAGTTAAATCTTTTGGGAATTCTTAATATAAGACCAGTAATTCCTTTCCAGAAGGAAAACCCACACATTCAGATGCTCCTGGTGTTTGATTTGCCCATGTAGATTAACCTTCTTCACATACAAAATTCCTTAGGTAGTTAATTGCCTATTCCCAATACAAAATAAACATGAAGACTAAACTATGAGTCATACTTTTATGTCTAAAGCAACAGTGCAATCAGTGAAAATGTTTTGTTACAAAACAAGGTGAGTTTTCTTCAGTTTAAGCCTGTGAAGCTCTCTGCTAGGCTATGAAAACAGTTGGAGTAATAAGATACTGGTTTTTACACTTGGAGCATTTACATTCTAATTGCACGTAAGGCATGAATTAATGCTGCTCTAGATGACAGGTGTAATTGTTACTCAAATATGAGCTATAAGTATATATGTTAGAAATTCACAGTGACATTAAATTGTAGGGAAATTAAATATACAAACTAGTATTCTCAGAAAGATTAAAGAAAAATCTCCGTTTGTTTCTATTGTCATTCCGTCTATTTTCCTATTGATTCTTTCCATATTTGGGTGAACGACCTTATACGAATTGTTTAAAAGTGAAGCTAAAATGGGGTGAAACTAGCACGTGATGCAGGATTTCCATTTCCAGTTTCCACATCATGAACTCTATCGGGATTGCAGTTCTCAATGTGACCTAAAGCAGATAGAAGCTGTTGGTACCTTATCAAATTTATCTTATTTTGGATTGATTGCAGAAATGCATTAACTTTAGCTACCTTGATTTTAAGAAATGGCAAGTGTTAATTTCATTTTTAACATCGTGAGTTAGTAAAATCTGTAAAACCACAACTTTGCTATAGATGGTAGTTTTACTTTCTATGACAGATAACAAATGTAATAAAAAAGTTATTTTCACTCCCAATTTTTACTTTTTTTTCACTGTTACTAGTGACCTTTAAATTATTTCTTGGCAACTACAAGGAAGCATTCCAAAGGGACAATATGTAGTATTTGTAATTGGAAGAGACCTTAGAGAATGATTTCCCTCATTTCACACATGAAAAAGCTGATAGTGAGAGGTTAGAAGTCTGGTCCAAGGTTATTCCAGCTGGTAAGCAACAGCACTGAACAGGAAGAGTGCAGCCGCAGGTCAGGTTCCCTGGCTGCTGAGCCCATGTCCTCCCACCAGCCCTGCTCGCAGTAGCCGCAGTGAGGCAGGCTCCCGTGTACATAAGAAATGCATCTGTTTGAACTCCACTGGAACTTTTGATGAGTGTGTCTTCCCCACTCCTTTTCAGAATAACTTGACGTTTACAGGTACCATCAGTGGAGATGTCTGCGTGTGGAAAGATCACATACTGTCCAGAGTCGTGGCCAGAGCCCACAACGGGCCTGTGTTTGCCATGTACACCACCCTGCGAGATGGCCTTATTGTGACTGGGGGCAAGGAGAGGCCGTGAGTCCTTGTTTTCTTCACAGCCTTCCTGGCTATGCACTGTGCCCTACCTGAGGTTTGGTTAGTTGTCCTAGTTATTTCTAAGGTTCTCCTCTCTGACCTTCCTCCTCATATGCTTCTCATTTTACTGCCTTTAAAAAAAATGTTTTTTATTGATTTTAGAGACAGAAGAGAGAGGGAGGGAGATAGAAACATCAAAGAGGGAGACATTGATTGGCTGCTTCCTGAGCATGTCCCCCCATGAGGGAGCTAGGCTGCATCCCAGGCCTGTGCTCTGACCGAGAATCAAACCAGCAACCTCCATGCATGGGACCACGCTCAACCAACTGAGCCATACCTGCCATGGCTTTATTTCTGATTTTAAATGGATTTTTTTTTTTTTTTGCATTGTAGATAAATTAATCTCCAGCAACTTTGGGTAATAATTTTTCTGAGGTATGGATAGGCTGTTTCCTGCAAGTTAAGAATTGCTATTTTTCTTGACCCTGGGCAGGTATTTCAGCTGATTAGATCATTGTTGCAATGCATCAAGGTTGCAGGTTCCATCTCTGGTCAGGGCACATATACAGATCAACCAATGAATGCATAAATCAGTGGAACAACAAATCAGTATCTCCCTCTTTTCCTCCCTCTTCCTTGCTCCCTCCCCCATCTCTAAAATCAATAAAGGATGATTTTCTATTTTTGTTAATCCTCACCCGAAAACATTTTTCCCATTTATTTTTAGAGAGGGTGGAAGGGAAGAAAGAGAGGAGGAGGGAAGGAAGGGAAGAAAGGGAGAGAAACATCAATGTGAGGGAGACACATCAATTGGTTGCCTCCTGTACGCGCCCTGGTCGAACCTGCAACCCAGGTATGTGCCTTTGACTGGGAATCTAACTTAGGTATGAGGGCCTACGCTCTAACCACTGAGAACAATGGTCAGAGCAAAAGACAATTTTATTGATGTCTATATGCTTGCATAAGTTTTTGCTGAGAACTAGGCGACTCATGGGGGAATCTTTGCCATTGAACCCAGGATGCATCTTGACTGCTTGCTTTTGTTCAGATTGGATGCTGAGGGTAGAACACACATTGCTGCATTAGAAAGGGTGAGAGGATGCTGGAAACAAACTGCCTCGTTTGCTCTTGATTGAGGCAAACTTGTTAGATAAAACTGTTTAATACGAGACCAGAACTTAAGTCTGGAGAGAGGGATCCAGTGGAAACCAGATACTTGTCATTGATTTCTTACCAACATATTCACATGCATGTTAAAGTGCAACATATAACGGGACCGAGAACTAAGTACACTTTCAGTGTAGGATTGCAAGAGCCCACATGCACCAGTCAGACACAAAAGTACTGCTTTTGCCCTTCTCATAAAGGAAGCCTGTATTATGGTTCAAGAACATGTTTTTCCCCCAAGACAAGCAGTTCATCCAGCAGAAAATAAAACACATGTTTTAGTCCTTCCAACAGAAAAGCTGTAAATGGGCTAGATTTCATTTTATGTTACTTTGATACTGTTTGTGTTTCCCATAATCATCTGGGCTTGCACATCCCTACTCATTAGCCTATCAGCGGTTTCAGTAGATATTGTTTTGATCTTAGAAATGGTTTTATAACTAAGGTAATAGGATGAACTTGTTCAAATGCCAAAGCTAACATGGAACATTTTTCATTGATGCCTCTCAATCCAAACAAGTGAAAATACAATTGCCTGACTGTATTGAATGTGTGTGTGTACATATATAGGAAGCTTATTAAATAAAAGGTGTATTTTTTCAGGTTTTATTTTCAGAAGGACATTTAAATAGTAATGTAGGGCGAAAATGTGCTTCTCTTTTGGCCCGTAGAACTCTACCCGGTAACATGGCAGCTGGAAGCCTTTCCTCTAGCCATACATGCTCATTGTCCCCTTAACAGTAAATCACTTTGCACATTTCCTTAATCGAGAGGTATCATAAAGGGTATGTTTGGGGAGAGCACGAGATAAAATTATGCTCGGTCAGAAAAATGAATTTTCATAAAATAAAATTTGCTTACACTGAATGAGAAAGTGTATCTTGAAATTGCCATAAAAAGTTTACAATACCTTAAGTAAATCTTAACAGGGCCTTATTAGTATCCTGCTTATAATTTGGTATTTGTTTCAGTAAGCAGTATTTGTAATAGCCAATAATAAGTGCTGTTTTCATTGCTTTGGTGGCTGTTAGGTCAAAAGAAGGAGGGGCCGTCAAACTGTGGGATCAGGAGCTGAGGCGATGCCGTGCCTTCCGCCTGGAGACGGGACAAGTCACAGACTGCGTCCGTTCTGTGTGCAGAGGCAGAGTAAGCTGTTCCTTGCCCATTATGGGGCAGCATAGAGTAGAGAACATTATCCCTGTGATTCTCACCCTCTGCGAGTCGATGAGCAATCCTTAGACGGGTTTGCTTGTCAGGTTTATTCTGTGGGGCGCTGCTTTCTCTGCAGCCCCGCCGTTGGCATACGTGCAGCCTGCACTGTGCAGGGCTCGGGGTGGAAGCACTCCCCTCAGGCTGTATTCAGTCCTCCATTCTTTCTTGAATCTGTTCATTCATGTGATAGATGGAACTGAATTTCCTTTCCAGTTACTAATTTTGACTAGTGCTGCTGTTTCATTTTCTTAAAAACACACATTTCTATACAAAGTTTCGACCATGCATGTACTTGTAAAAAGCGTATTTGTAAATCGTCTTCATGTATTACTGTCAGTCTATATATGAAATATTAGTTAAGCTTTTATTTACACTTATTTTGCATTAAAACCCAAACTTTCTTCCTACATCTCAATGTACTTACACCTGTTTGGAGATTTTTCAGACTCAAGTGTCATCAGAGTCAAAACCTGATGATTGGAGAAGCCAGGTGTATTATCTTAGAAAAAATGTGACATTTTTAGCACGGACTCTGACATGCCACCCAGTCCAGTGCTCTTGCAAATGGGCCTCTAGTCATAGAAAACCACATAGGCTAGGTTAGTGCAAAGCAGCAAGTTCTCTGAAAGTAGGTTGTTTTGGTTCTGGACCAAACAATTCTATCCAGTTCTAACAGGATAGGGTGGGGTAAGCCCACATAACACCAGACAATTCTCCAACACCAACAGGGTGTCTGAAAATTCAACTCAATTCTGACACTGCTTACTCAGTGATAGCATCAGATTCTACAGGTGAGGGGTCTCCAAGGAGACTGTCCCACCCCTTTAGATCCCAGTCTTAAGTCCAGGTAGTTACCTGTGCTTCCCACCAACTGGCTACAGATGGGAGATTCCCACCCCTAGTTTGGTTTATTTGCTAGAGCAGCTCACAGAGCTCCAAGATCCCTTACTTACTAGGTCACGGGTTTACTGTAAAAGGACGTCACTCCTGCTCAGCCAGATGTAGAAGTGCACAGGGCAAAGTGTGTGGCACAGGCAGGAGCTGCAGCTCCCCCAGCAGCCACCCTTCCCTCACCTTCACCTGTTCACCAGCTCCCTCCTTTGGATTTCCATGGAGGCTTCATCAGTCAGGACTGATTAACTCCTCTATCCAGCCCTCCCACCCTCCCACCCTCCCAGGTGGATGGTGAGATGGAAATGGAAGTGACAACCCTCATCAATGGTTGACTCTCCTGGCAACCAGTCTCCAATCTGAAGTGGAATCCAAATGGCACCTCATTAACATACCAAACGGAGCCTTTAAGGCTCTCATCACTTAGTAAATTCCAAGGGTTTTAGGAGCTTAGTGCCAGAAATGGAACAAAGACCAAATCTGTATTTATTATAAATCACAGAAGCACATAGGTCAATAGGGCACTCTTATTAAAAAGCACAGCTGTAGTGTTACATTAAATATTATCGGTCCCACTTGTATTTCAGGGCAAGATACTAGTTGGGACAAGGAATGCTGAAATAATTGAAGTTGGAGAGAAAAATGCAGCATGTAACATTTTAGTTAATGGTCATGTGGACGGACCCATATGGGGACTAGCAACACATCCTTCCAGGGATTTTTTCCTCTCTGCTGCGGAAGATGGGACAGTGAGACTCTGGGATATTGCTGATAAAGTAGGTGCAAACGGTTTAAAAGATGTTGTAACTTTTCAGAATTGAGTTTTGGGAAGAAATTGGTTTCTTCTGTAAGTACTCTACTTAATATAGTACTCTTTGACTCTTGGTTCTTATATGCAGAAGATGTTAAACAAAGTGAATTTGGGACATGCTGCTCGAACTGTGTGTTACAGCCCTGAAGGGGACATGGTGGCTATTGGAATGAAAAATGGAGAATTTATCATTTTACTGGTGAGCTCTCTAAAAATATGGGGAAAGAAGAGAGACAGACGATGTGCAATCCATGATATCAGGTTAGTCAACAAATGGAGTAGGATTTCTAGTATACTTTTAAATGACCCAGTTTGCATTTGAAAAAAGGTTCTTAGTGCCCATAGCATTTTATTACATCATAAATTGTATGCTGAAATGCGGCTGTTTATAGACTTACATTCTTGTTGCTAAATTATGAATCTGCTGGGCATCAACCACTGTGCCTTGTAATAGCAAGTACTCAGCAAATGTTAGATGCCAAGTTCCTCCTGCCAAAGTGATCTTTCCCCTGCCCTTCAAAATTTGTCAGCCTGGAAAACTGAAGTAATAATCCAACCACCTCTTACTTTTCCTAATATCAACAGAATATATAGTTCATTCATTTAATACTAAATATCTGCTATGCCCCAGAATCTGAATTTCTTGAACTTTTATTTTTCAGTGCTTAAGCTTATTTTAAGTGGCTACCATTTACTAAGCACTTCTATGTGATCTAGAAAGATAATAATCTAGGTCAGAATATTCCGCTTTCTCCACCGCTAAAACCCCTTTCCAAATGAAACCTCCTCAGAACTTTAGGACATAAAACAGTAATGGCTTCCCTAAGGTACCAAGCTCAGCGAGTTTTCACAAGACTGACTGAATATAGTTTTCCATGGTCACTAGGCAAATAGTACTTTTTCTTTTAAAATAACATCCAAGTCTCAAGTAATGTCCCTTCTTCTGATGACCTGCATGAATTAAACTGGTCTGTGTTCTTTACTGCTAAGAGGCAATGTTTCCAGATGAAAGAATCCTGACTACCTTAGGGGAATTATGTAACTTGGTAATTATGTAATTGTTAGTGGTTTTTTAAAAAACAAATGTTTTTAAAGGCATTAGGAGATAAAAGTTTAGAAAACAATTTAAAATTGAAGTAAAATATAAAGCTTTTTGTTTACTGTAACACAAATATCTCAGGATACATAATCAGTTGTTCCTAGAAGGTAAATCTGTTGAGAGCTAGAAAGAAGTCGCAGGTCTTTACTGTTTATGCTATCCCATGTCACTTAATGTGTCTTTTACATGTTTTGTTACCTATTCAGGTTTAGTCCCGATTGCCGGTTTCTGGCAGTGGGTTCCAGTGAGAACTCAGTGGATTTTTATGACCTGTCATTGGGTCCCACCCTTAACAGAACCAGCTACTGCAAAGACATCCCCAGCTTCGTCATCCAAATGGACTTCTCCGCAGATAGCAGACACCTCCAGGTGCAGTAGCAGTACTGGACATATAAACATTTCTTACACATTTCGTCAGTTGATGCATTAAAACGCCTGAATTCCAGTGCTTCCAAACTCTTGCATTTCCTACTCACTCTACATTTTTTACTACCCAGTTCCTCAGTCCTTTCCTCCACCCTTTTTTACAAGATTTTGTAGCCATTTTTACATTCCTATTAATGTTAGAAATGTAAATCAAATAGCACTCTGCTAGTATACTGTAAATTTCTGGATTTTGCCTCACATAATGGAATTCTTGTTCCATTTTAATATATGATGAAAGGTGTCCACTGGTTGCTATAAACGGCATGTCTACGAAGTGCCTTCGGGAAGACATCTTACGGATCAGGCTGCCATTGACAGGATTACTTGGGCTACATGGACTAGGTAAGCATTCACATAGTCACGGAGAAGGACTGCTCGTCCTGTGACTGCTTCTGGTTGCCTGTATTTCCAGGCTTTACCAGTTTCCATGACTGACCAGTTCTTTTAAAGGAAATCGAAGTTAGTACTTTCAAGATGCCCTGCTATTTAACATCATAGGTTTAACAGATAATAAAAATACTGGGTTCTGTTAGGCAGTTGTATTATTTCTTTATAGAAAAGGAATGCTATCTTGCAGCTGTTAGAAATGAAACAATAAATTTGTTCAAACTCACCAATAAATTTGTTCAAACTCACTGGCTGTGTAACAGGTAATGATGAGCATCCATCTTCTTAGTCAGTGTAAATTAAAACTGTCAAATTCCTATAGAATAAGCACCACATTTTATAAAGCCAGCTCTCATACAGTATTAATTTTTAAAAAGGTTATTCAATGTATAAACCTTAAAATTTTTACATTTTCTTTAGGTGGGGGGGGGGGCGGATTAATATGCTGGTGAAACTCAGGACTCCCAGTAACTTAGAATTTGCTTCCTGCATTTTACAACACAAATAGGTACTTAGAGATTAATTACCAAGAAACTTCTTCAGTATGGTCACCCTGTGCTTGCTATGGTGGACTTCTCTCCTCCCTTCCCTCTAGCATTCTAGGAAGTGAAGTTATGGGAATCTGGTCCAGGCACGCTGAGAAAGCAGATGTCAACTGTGCCTGTGTGTCTCATTCAGGAATCAGCCTTGTGACAGGAGATGACTTTGGCATGGTTAAGTTATTTGACTTCCCATGCCCTGAAAAATTCGTAAGTGCTTGGTTTAGCATTTTATATAATTATATTCTCAATTAGATGTCTGATCATTAGTACATTTCCCCATATAATGGCTAAATTGTGTTGTGTCCTACTCTGGAAATACTTTGTGTTCTTAAATTTTTTTTCAAACTTCCTAAATCCCTTACTCTGAAATAGCTTTTAGAAATTATACACCCTGCCCCAAAGTAACACCCATCTTTGCAAACTACTCTAATAAAAAGCTGTAATTTGATTAGTCTTTTATCAAACCTTTACCAAGTTTCAAATGCTTTTCCTCAGGAAAAATTTCAGAGTAACTGGAGACATGTGCCTGCCCACATCACCTGGTTTACGTTAAGTGCTGCCCCATGACTAATCCGAAAGGCACTGGATCCCTCCCTGCTTGTGGTCCTGCTTCCTCTCTTCTCAACCCTGGTGATGAGAAGTGATGGTTCCGTGTAGCAACCTTTGACTTTTGTGTGCATCACACACCTCGAGCTTAGTTTTTTGTTTGTTTTTTTTCAGGCAAAGCATAAAAGGTTCTTAGGTCATTCACCCCATGTGACAAATATTCGATTTACCAGTGGTGATCGACACGTGATTAGTGCTGGAGGTGATGACTGCAGGTGGGTAACTTTTTCAGCCCAAGAGCAGACTGTCTTTGCTAGTTAGAGATTTCATATCACTTCTACAGCTGCAGTTTCTGGACTCACTTAACTGTCAGCATCGGAAGGTAGCAAAAGCAGATGACTCCTTAGAGTCACACACTATGTATAAATACAGAGTAAAAGGAGTTAGCAAGGAAAAATTTCATACATGTATGGTTTGAAAGCTCAATTGAAAAACTTAACTGTTCTGAAAACCTAGAAATATAATGCACTCACTGCAGGTTTCCTCTGGTTGCAGTTTGTTTGTTTGGAAGTGTGTACACATGCCTCACTGAAAGACGTAGATGCTGGGAAGACTGAAAAAACAGCCTTGAGAAACCAGAATTACAGAAGAGTTCAGAGAAGTCAAGTGGTGCTAATTTAAGATTGTAATGGATATATGCCCAGAATCATCAAAATATAAGATGGATAAGTTCAAAATATTTATTATATGCACTAAGTAACTGTAATCCATACACTGCCAGATAATTACATTTCAAGGAAGGACAAAATAAATACTTAATAGTGAGAGCTAACCCCCAATTGGGGGGAGTGTGCAAATTTGGCAGACCCGCTGGCCAGGCAAACCAAAACCTTAAAAACCCAACTCAGATTATTTCATCATCCTTCAACACAACGCTTTCCTTTTAGAAAGTTTGTGGTTCACAGTTCAGTGAAATATATCCTTATGTTTCTATAAGGAAAGGAAACACACCATCACCCTAAAGGATGTTGTTAAAAGGCAAACCTTATTTTCCCTGAGGAGACACACACAAGCTTCCCTGGAGGACATACTACTTCAGCAGCATCAAGAAAAGCCCTTGTTATAAATGATAGTGTTCTCCTGGCATCTGTAGTACAGGGACAAATCCAAAGTTATTAGCATAGGATTGCTACATTTTCATTTTTGAGCTATCCATCTTCATCTTTACATTCAAGTTATTTCTATATTTGAAAAGTTAAAATTATAGCCTCGAAAAAGTAGTCTGATGAACTATTTCCAACTGTGTACTGTATTTTAAGGTTTTAGATAGCAATATTATTTAAGTGGAAGAGCATACTGAATATTTGAAGATATACTCCAATAGAAACATGTTTAACATGTAAACTAAAGAGTTAAATTCACATTTACAAAGTTATACAATTTAGTGAATTCTTGAAAAAATATTTTTACAGCTTTTTATTTTTTTAATTGGAAAATTTGTTTAGATGTACGCCACTCATAGCCAACTTCCAAAAGGAAGGAATACAAGTTCACTTTTCAAACTTGTCTATTTCTTTTTGGTGGGTTGGGGCTGAACTCTTAGATCTTTATTCCTATTCACTTTAAATGCTGCCAAAGATCAGTATTTGCCATTCAGGAGTATGCTGTTTAGCTTATCTGTAGTTTCCTGAAGATTGGAAATTATGTAGACTGATATTTAAAAATATATTTTTCTAAGTGTGAAGAAGATTATGATGCTCTATTGGTCCTATGAATTTTTATTTTAATGTGTTATCTTTGTAGCATAATAGGCCCTTCAGGTGTCTGGAAATCTTAGTTTTGTATGTACAACGCCTTGTAAATACTAAAAACAGAAATGGTCAACTTACATCATAAGAAAGCCTAACCAGTGATTAAAGCTGGTCAGTTTTAAAGCTTGGAATAGCTGTGTTGAAAGGATTGATTAAAGGTGTTTAAGAAACTTGAAACAAGATCATATTCTTTCATTATTTACATCAACATAGTCTCCTAATTTAGAATATACTAATAGTACATTACTACTCATATATATTATAAAGGAGCAATCAACAAATTAAAGGGGGAAAATCCCCTGAATCCCTCTCTCCCTCCACTTTTGAGACTTTTGGCAGTCAAGTTTGCAGGTTTTTGGCTAAACAGAAATTCCATTCCCATCACAATGCAGATAGAAACTCTACTCACCTTAAGCAAGTAGGATAAAATTGCTTCCACTGCATTTTCTTTCTTCCAAGTAGCCAACTTGATAAGCCAACCTTCCTCACTGCTGTCAGTTCATGACCGAAAGTCGTGTTGAATTTAAGGAGTCAGCCATGAGTACCTTTGCTCTTTTGCTTTTACCAGCCACCAAACTAAGGGAAGGTGAAAACCCACCATAGACCATGGAGATTCTGCTATTTTTTTAACCCAGAGAGAATTGTGTGTGTGTGTGCAGTATCTGACTATGCTCCTGAATTTGTAAGCTGAGACTTCTCCTGGCACCTTTAGCCGTTTCTGTATATAAACGCATGCCAAAGCACACTGCACCCTGTGCCATGCACTGCTTACCGTGAGCCACACCCGTTCCCTTCCATTTTTTTGTGATCCTTTTGGATGATGGTTCATTTTAGACCAAGTTACCCAACAAATGTTTTAGAATCAACCTTAGCTCTCCCATAAACCACAGCAACTTAAAGATAAAACTCTTAAATATGTTTCCATGCAATGTCCACTAAGTAGCAAGAAACAGTTCAATCTCAGCATGTTCTTTCCTTGTAACATGGCTGAACCAAACCACTCCAGCCCTTGTCTCCCACTTAAGTCTTTTATAGTGGAATTACAACACTGCAGCTACAAAACATTTATAAATGATGATGCTAAATATCTGTTCAAATTTCTGGAAGTACAATTTAAAACAAATTTCTTCTGCAGAGATGTGAAAGCATCTCAAGTACTAACACTGGAATGAATATATGCCTTAAATTCAATGGAGCCCACTTTTTACAAGAGGAGGAAAGGTCACTTCACTCACGCCTCACGGGCAACTCTGTGGTCTCCTGTGCTTTGTCTTTATTTTGGAATCAGCACAGCAAAGTGCAACTTACAAAATGGTTAATGGTTATCTTTCTTCTCCAAATGGAAGAGCAGTAGCCACACAACAACAGACTACTGGTTTCAGGCTCTTGAACATGGGTTGACATGTGTGGTTTCATTCTCTCCTGGGGATGTGATTGAAGAAGTCACTGAACTTTTTTACAGTTACATTTAATTTGGTCGTCAGAATGTTTGAGTCTTTATTATCCCTTTTGCATTAATTCGCTTTTTTCTAGCCAACTTTTAGCTTTACTTTTTAAAAAACTGTACATCAAGTCTTTAAAATCAGTGATCCGTTTAATTCTAAAGTTTTTGACACTTCTTGCCTTAACAATTTTAAAAACCACAAACACATAACTGTATTTTAATTCAGTAGTCAAAAGTTTAGTCCTACTTTGCAATTTATCCATCTGATCTCTGTAATTATATAGTCTGCCATTTAAAATATACTATTGAAATCTAATTTTTACATTACAAAAATTATCTTCAGTAACTATATTTTCTGGAGTTATTTCTGAGAATGTTTTTCAGAATGGAAGAATGTATATGTATAGCTATATAATCTTGTGAATTTCAAGTCTGTTCTCTGATACCTATGTATATATACTTGTAAAAAACTTTTGTATAATTTTGTGATAATGTAGTTCTCCAAAATATTTATTTTAAAAGTATATGTTAACAGTAAATGAAAACGTTTTAAGTAATAGTTCTTTTTCTTTTTGTTGTTGGCATTCCAGCTGTTTTCACTCTACATGCCCACCTCACTCATCCTTACCCAGAAGGCAAAGACTAGCTACTTGGGAACCATTTACCAAACCAGCACGCAACCTAAAAAGCCAAACTTAATCACTTAAAATTAAAAAGTAGGATGGACTATTTAAACTGCCTCAACACTTTTGGCCACTATTTTTAGTGGATCATGAACATTATCTAATCCCAGGGAAAACAGAAAGTAGCAATCCAACTTTTGGAATAAGGATGTTCCCCTCACTATATTTCTTTGTATACACACGCTCGTGCA
The DNA here is from genome assembly GCA_004026665.1 of Murina feae. NCBI lineage: Eukaryota > Metazoa > Chordata > Mammalia > Chiroptera > Vespertilionidae > Murina > Murina feae. Next base: position 21,370 of record PVJC01005021.1, read on the forward strand.
CGCACACACACACACAGGCACTCACAGCAACATGTAGCCCCAAACTGGATTATCTGTACTGACAATATTATCATGTTGTACATGCTGATACTCGAAACAGCAGTGTACAAACATGCCAGGTGTTTTAATAGAATTCAGTTTTTCCTTAAACTGTCTTTCCATAGTCAAACAAGGCAAACAACAAAAACACCCAATGTTAAAACCACATAATAAACTTACAAACTTGAAAAATTAGGTACTTCAGATAGGCAATAACTTCATATTATGAAAGCAATATATTCCAAGTTTCAAAGATTTGACAAGTTCTACAGAATCTTTTTCATCAGTAGATGGAAACTTTCAAACTTCACGATCTTCTGCCAGGTAGGACTGGGTGTTATTCACTGAATAAAACAAACAAAAAAATTTTAATTAACTGCTTTGCATCCCTATATACCACATACGTTAATTAAGAAGTTGAGTATCTTCAGACAGTAAACATTCGTTCTACAGATTGTGATGCAAACACCAGATTTTAAAAGGTACATAAAAGATAAGATGAATTTATAGGCCACACTAAAATGTTCTAAAACTTTTTCCCCCCTAATTAGAGATTTTTAAGCAGTGTAACTCCTGAAGGCCTTAGTATATGTGCAGATGAAGTTATAAAATAAACCTGATCTGGAGATGATCCAGGGAAATAAGCAATTATTGGATAAAACAAAATTGGCTTCTACACTATGTTATTTTTCCAACGGACCCATATAAAATTAAACATCAGAGAACAAGAAATGATCATTTATTCCACATTTGTGTGCTTATAAATTTAAGAAACTACATATTAGAAAAGTATTTGAAATGACATTAGGAAAACTAACTTTCATCTTTACCTGGTTTGAGGCCGAATCCATTTCAAGGCATGTCGTGGCGGCACAGCAATGGTGGGATGATAAAACGTGCAGTCAGGTCTTGTACACTGAGTGTTAAATCTACAGTGCTAAGGAGATAAGGACAGTTTCAACATATGCAAAGCTTATATACAGACAAAAACGGCAATTAGAGTGACGCTAACAAGCCCACCTAACAATGGGGCAAGAGATGAGGTCTGTAATATTAATTTTATTACTACTAAAACCTTGAAAAATTACCACACACCTAATCACAGAATAACAGCAAGCCAAATTTCAAAAAGAACCTTAGCACACAATCATCTACTTCTAATCAATGTAACAATCACTCTGCACGACCTGCCTAACACCCTAACATTCTTCCCTGAGCACCCTCAGCTTTGCCCAACTGCATTTGAGGGAAGAGAAGGCCTTCTGTATGATCTTCAGGCTGCTATTTCAGAGAAGAGACACTACTCTGAACAACTAAACAGCTGAGGACACATCAACCAGTCTTTAATACACAGATAAAAGCATTAGAACAAGTCAGGATGGCAGTAAGCCGGACTACTAATGTCATCATCTCAGTTCTGGCATTAGGGAACGAAAAAACCACGGACATGCTTAGGAGCAGTAGTAAAGAACAGAAACTTGAGTAGCAAAGGTGAGCTGAGAGCTTAGAAGACACATTCAATAGTGTCACACCACTTGGCCAAAGAGACAAACAGGCTGAGTGACACTAAGGAATAACTTAAAGATCATAAAGACCTTCAATTTAACTCTAACAAAAAATAAATTAAAGGAGGTGGGGAAGATACTCAATATGCTAGTGATCGTCCAGGTCTCATAACTAGAAAGTTATCACTAAATTCAGTTTTGGGAAAATGGGTGGGGGTAAAGGGGAGAGATAAACCAAAGGACTTGTATGCATGCATATAAGCCTAACGAATGGACACAGACACCAGGGGGTGAGGGCATGAGTGAGGGGTGGTGGTGGGGGTACAATAGGGGGGGGTTAAGGACACATATGTAATCCTATATAATAAAAGGGTAATATGCAAATTGACCCTAACAGCAGAACTGGGAATGAATGGTCACTATGACACACACTGACCACCAGGGGGCAGATGCTCAATGTAGGAGCTGCCCCTGGTGGTCAGTGCATTCCCATAGGGGGAGCTCTGCTCAGCCACAAGCCAGGCTGATGGTTGCTGGTACAGCGGTGCTGGTGGGAGCCTCTCCTGCCTCCTCAGCAGCACTAAGGATGTCCAACTGCAGCTTAGGCTGCTCCCCACTGGCAAGTGGACATCCCCCGTGGGCTTCCAGCTGCCAGAGGAATGTCTGACTGCCAGCTTAGGCCTGATCACCTGGGGAGTGGGCCTAAGCCAGCAGGTGGACATCCCCCAAAAGGTCCTAGACTGCAAGAGGGCACAGGCCAGGCTGAGGGACCCCCTGGAGTGCACAAATTTTTGTGCACCAGGCCTCTAGTACCTCAATAAAGGGAAAAAAAAGTTCTTACTTTTGGATGATAGAAGGGACATTCCATTTTCTTACAAGCAGGGAAGTAACGGCAGAGCTGACTACTAGAAGATGGTGTTGCTGTTATAACTGCTGACAAAAATAAGGACAAACATTAACCAAATTTATTTGGCAAAATAGATTTTAACGCATTCTGGTGTTTTTATGGGAACCATTTTAAAATTAAAATATAATGAATGATGAGACATATCTATTCATTAGTGAAGATAAAAAAATACGTAAGAATACTATAGTATATACATACACTTCCTCTTTGGAGACTCGTTACTTTAATTGATTCTGCTACAATCTTGAAAAACTATTCCTTTCACAAAATGTCATTTTTTATTTTTATTTTTTATTTTATTTTACTCAAAAGTAGTAGTACACAAAGTCACTAACCTGGTTTTGGAGGCAGTATTGGAATTCTTCTACTCATATGAGTGAAGGGACAATCTGGCTTAGTACATTTTGCATCATATTTACAATTTGGGTGGACAAACAAACATTTTTCAGCAAATTTACAATTGGGGAAAGCCCTATAAAACAACAACAAAAAAAGCATATTATTCACATTTAATCTTCTGAATGCATTAGTTTTTTTTGTAGAGAGGCTCCTTATACTCATATTCCATCACTGCTTGTTTTCAGAAACAAAAAGTAAGAGAAAGAAACTCCATTTTTAAGTGAGGCCACATATCAAAATGGGAAACAACTATCTAGTCTCAAGTCTGGGGATAATAACAGTTTTTCAACTCCAGCCAAGCCACATGAAGGTTAAAGAGAGTTTTTGGTGATAATGAGAATCACACTACTAATTATTAAAGTCTATGTTTATGTAGTTTACGAGTGAACACTATAGTGAGCACAATGTTTATATAAGGGATTGTGCTACCAAAAAGAATACTTGTCCCACAATCTCCCTATTTATACATCCATGTTCTTATATCACAATCTCCTGAAATTAAAACACGGAGAGACTCTACCTATAGGACAAAAACAAAATGTAAAAGCCATCTCTCACAGTTCATTCCATTTACCCAGCCAGCTGGTAAGGAAAAATTATACCCAAGTCCAAAATATTTTCTCATTATCTATTATATAGTTTTTCCTCGGTGCCTTAACATTTGTATATGTATGGATGAACACAATGCATACAAACTGGGATAGTTATTACACACCCACCTCATTAAATGTAGAGAATATGGAATAAAACCCAGAATTTCGGAATCTCATACATCTGAGGCACAAAGAAGCCACCTCCCATCTCTCTGTCCCCCCACCTACACAGGTCCCCCTCCACCCCACACATATGCTGTTCAGGGCAGGGTCATGGTAAGTGTCAATGAATTTAGTTACAAAACTCAAACTTGGCCATAAAAAAAAAAAAAAAAAAAAGCTAAATACGCGATTCGATAAAGAAATTAACCTGAAGACCAGAACTGGTTTGCTGCTACTCACTTGCACGGTGACACTGGGTGGTGGTAAGCACACTCGTCCCCGTTTTTGCAGGCAGGCCAGTACTTGCAGCGCTCCAGAAGTTTTTCTGGCTTCTGTGCCACATTCAGTTCACTCATCTCAGCTACAAAGAGAGAGGAATTAAGAGTCTACATTAATTATGATCAATGCAATACATGGCACTTCTAATAAATTTCCCTCAAAACCCAGTCTTAAAATCGTATCTTCTATGTCCACAGTCTTATGAAATAAATGAGTCCAAGTAATCTGACCAACACTGTCACAGAATCCTTCCTGTACATGATCCAGGAAGTAGACTAGTTCACATTGTGGAAGTAAACTGAACCGTGATGCTGAAACTCAAGCCAAAGTTCCCATAAAAAACTCCAATTCTCAAAAATACTTCAGAGCTGATCAAATATAAAAGAGGGAAGAATGTCAAGTAAAGAGTCAATAAAATGAAACGCAGACTGAAAACGCAAGTTGATAAAAAATATGAACGAATTCTCAATCAGGCAAGTTCACCAGTGGTCCCCACACAAAAGTGTTCCAACTCGCTGAGATACACCCAGTTTTCTAAGTCCAGGCGATAAATTCAGCAATGTCTCCAAAGTGAGAAAAAGACTTTTTTGCCTAAAATGGGTCACAAATGTCGTTATCTACAGGGCCCCACAGATCACCCAACAGAGTGCGCCTGGCTGAATGGAAGATCGCATGGCAGGCAGCCAGTCTCCTCCTGGAGCAAGCGGCTGGGGAGGAGACCAGTGCACACACCCATCAGATGGCACACTCACTGCCATACCACTCACCAAGTTGTGTCCAATTACGACGTCAATTGTTGTGACTTCCGAAAGTGGGAGCATGTTGCCAGACTGTCTCCTGATTCGGTAAGCCAAAAACCTTTTTACGTGACATTTATATTTTAAATACTGGCAACTAATTCAAATTTAAAACAGAATAAAAAAATAAAAATAAAACAGAATAAACCCAATAAAGTTACACCTGGTAGCTATCATGAGCTACCAACTTCCGGTCCAACACATCCCACCGCCCCTCCCAGTAGCACCATGGGTATTACCTATTATTGTTCATATTCATTTTTGTGAAAGCAGGTTGTCAGTTGCACTACATCTCTTACAGAGCTGTTCAAATTTGGCTCTGTAACTAGCAGAGAAGGTAGACACTGGGCAAGTGCTATCTAGCATCTCTGAATGTCAGGTTCCTCACTTACACAGAGGAAATCATGTCTTCCTTAGTTTTATGATTAAATGAAAACAAGAATACAAAACAGGTAACCAATTAAAACCTAACAATACAGTGACCCGAATCCCGTCTTCATTACAGGATAACAAGGCACACAGTCCTGAAGCGCTAGGGAGCTCATCAGCGCCATGATGACTGTGCCTGACATAGAAATTTTCCAGGCTACTTAACTTCTCGTTTGGCTTGGGTTGCCACACAGATACCATCGTCTAAAGAATGTTCTTTGGGAGGAAGGTCAGACCAACACATCTCTCGCAGGGCTGACACAAAAGCCACTTAAATCTGGAGAAAATCCTCTGGCCCTACCAGATTATACTTAAGACCAAGGATACATTTTATCCTGGAGATAAATAATGACTTACTTTATTAACAGAATACCCATCGCTGGCTGCTGCAAAGTGGAATAAGCAGCCACTCACAGCATGTTAAAGAGGTTAAATACTGTGCAAGGAAACTGTATCTTTCCGACAGAAATGTTAAACCACGTATACGAAGGTCATGACTCTGGTTTTCCCCAACATTTACTTCATAAGCTATTTAAACTTTTCCTGTTTACATTTTAAGAGGCAAATTCACTTTTTGCTGCAAACTATAAAATCTGTACTGCTATATAATGGCCAGTGGGGGTGACTTCAACAAAACGGCTATTGCTGTCAGTAGCATCCTGGAAACACTGGACAAAAATCCACCAAAAGCAATTACAAAGTTTCAAACTCCCTGCTCAGAGGGGGAGAGCACGAGAGACTCCAACCTCTTTGTGAGTGCTATTCAGGCATCTCTCCAGCCTCTATGTCCTACTACAAAGCTTCCTCCCTGAGCAGCAGTGTAACACACTCAAAGTCCCAGATCCAAGTGATGGTGAAGGAGGCTTACCACGCATCACAGCTGTTTCCATAATAGCTACTGGTATATGTGTTGCCGAGGACATATATACAAATAAAGCCTAACAGACAGCTACATTTAAATGAAACTAGACCCTAACATATAAAAAATTAAGCTGCCAAATTGAAAAGCAAAGTAGTAAAAGCACCAGAATTTTCTCTTATTTTAGACAAAATATACAAGGTCAAGAAATGTGCAGTGCCCAACTTGCGGTTATCATCTGTTTCTATTTTAAAACCTTTCCTCCTTTCAACAGGGTTGTCTTAAACTTCTGCCACCCATCAAAACCATAACACTATATTATTGCCTCTTTCAGTTCAAGATAATAGCCATACCTCTTCACTTACTCATATCTCTCCCAAAGGACTATTATATTTTTTAGCTACTAAAAAAGCATTTAATATATTTTCATATATCTGCAAAGAAATTTTACTCTGGAAAAATTTCAAAGCCCATTATTTTTTTCTTTGATACTGTTCATTAAGATTAACTGGCCGGCTGGTGTGCTTCAATGGTTGAATGTCAACCCATGCACCAAGAGGTTGGCAATTCAATTCCAAGTCAGGGCACATGCCCGGGTTGCGGGTTCAATCCCCAGTGGGAGCCGTGCAGGGGACAGCCTGTTGATGTTTCTCTCTCATCGATGTTTCTCTCTCCCTCCCTTCCTCTCTAAAATCATTAAAAACAGATTTTTTTTAAATGTAGTGTCAAAGTAGGTGTTTCTAGGAATATGAGGGGGTCTGAGAAGCATGGGTATTCTCTATCCTGAGTGAAAGTGATCAGTAGCTGTACCTGCCACGAGCATCCAGTGAAAAGCCGTAAGGTTCATCTGCCTAAAAGCATGTCACTATCTGAAATAAGTTGACCTGACTTCCGAATACTACGCTTAAGTATTGATTCAAAAATAAGGTCTTTTCTAAACGTCCAAGAACTATTTTGACAGCTAGGTGAGAAACTTCACTCAAGAGAATTTCACTGAAGGAGAAATAGCATCAAAATTCAAATTCATTTTTCTAGCAAGTTAATGATAAAAGAGACTATTGCTGGTAAAAAAGGAAAGTAGCCAGTATAGTTTCTTTTTCAGAAAAAGGCAGACAGAAATTAGGAATAATGGTCATTCTCCGACATAAATAAAAGGTATTTTTTGGCTTTCATGGCTGAATACCATGTTAGCACCTAAATAACAGCCAACATTCACAGGAGAGACAGTCTCAAATTTAACTGGTTTTGTCTGAAAAAAAAATAAAGGCCACTACTGAGTAATAAGTAAAAGCAAGGCCTCCAACCAGTATTCATTCAAGACAGAGAAATTGTCAAAGATTTCCTTCTCAGTACCAGCACCCACAGAGGGAAAGGCTGAGCTCTCAACACACCGTGTGCAAAGCTACCATTGGGGTCATCAAGCTGCCTGCTCATCAACTGCAACTGCTGTGGGTGGAGGAGACCTCTGAGTCCCTGGTTTGAGGCTGCAGTTTGGTTTACAGGTTTCATTCCTTCAAAGCACATGTCCTCCTCTTGATCTGACATGTATCCTGGGGGGCTGGGAACACCATCCAGCGTCACTATAAACTTGGGACTTGCAGGTTTATCTGGTTGTACAAGATCTCTGCCAGATAGATAGAAAATACCACAGAATTAGGGAAACGAACACATAACGCTGAGCCTCCTAACGTGCTCTTCAGCAGAACTATCACTCCCTTACTGGCTGTGGTTTCTTCAGTTAAAAAGAAAAGACTTTAAAGAACTTGCAGGTACAGCCTCAGTGGGATTCCTGCTACCACACACTGGCTGCAGCCCATCACTGTGGCAGCATCACCAGCACCCCCGGGGCTAAAGCCGATTTCTCCTCAACTCTAACCCCCACCATCCATCTGATCCTCATAGGGTTGCATGGAAATACACTGAGAAGTCAGCATCCATGTACACAGCACAATAGCCAGCAGTCTACATTTACACTAATTTTATCATCTGAATGTTTGTTAGAACATTTAGTTAATTTTCTAAGGGAAGGATCATCCCAACCCCACTGGCTAACTTTGGAGGGATTTCCTGATTTTGATCACCTGGACTTTAAAATCTCATTTCCTGGATGCACATGAAGAAAAGAATCTTATTAGGAGACATATATACTACTTTTAATAATATTTTAATAAAACAAAAAAAGTTAAAAAAAGAATCTTATTAACATTAAATCATACGCTGACTTGTTTTATAGGATAATGAATTTCCAAATAAGAAAGATGAACTGGAATATTTGAAACCTGAACTGACTTACTACCTACATGGCCTAACTACTGAGTCAATAAAAGCACTCTACACTGAGCGCCAGGACGGGGTGGAGGAAAGTGCACACTGACGGTTATCCTGCACTGCCCATCTAATGAACACAAATTAGCTACACAAAAAAAAGAAACCATCTACCGTGTCTGCATAAGGTGTCCTGAAAGTACCCGAAGGGTATCTGCAGTCTTCATCCCCGACTCTTGGTTTGATGCCACTACTATTTCCTCAGACAGCTTTGGCTTCTTCAGAATAAATGATCTTGTGTCTGCATAGACCAGGGATTCCATGTCATAGTAATCTGAGCCAAAAAAATTGGCCACAAATGTTTACTTTTGAATATACCTTCATTGCCAACATCACACACGTGAGAAGAATGTCAAGTTTTTAATATATATTTGTAATTATTTTCAAAGGAAAATCACAATGATTCTACTCAAGAACAGAGTTGCAATTCTGTGTCTAACATCTTTCCAAAGAAGCATTCTTTCCCTCTTCCAGCATATAACCAAAGGATTCTAGAACACTCCTTGCCTACAGTATGGAAAGGTTCTTGCATGATGCATCTAATGGAATAGTAACACTATGAACTTACTTTTAAATACAATACTTCTAAAAACATGGAGAATAAAGAGCCCTAATGTTCCCTAGAATTATGTATGATACAAAGATTGTGTAAAAAGCTTTCTAAAATCTGTTTTGCTCATTTTGCACAGTGTCACTTAGTGAAATGAGTAAATCCTGGTAAGAATTCAGCTGTCATAATCCCCGCTCTATTGTAAAGACCACTTTGAGAGAGAATTTTAAGATGAATAGACATTTAAAAAAATACAGCAAGGAACACAATGACCTTCAATGAAAGTAAGTAGAGCTCACATCATCGCCAACATCATCTCAGGCCCAACACTATAAAATACACCAAGCCCTGAGTGGAGATAGCTGACCTCTCAATATGCAGTCAACTGACTCGAGTTAATGAGCTCCACAGTTAACAGGCAAATAACAGAGGCCAAAATTCGAACTATTCGTTCATGTTCATTCCCTGAAAAAAGTGAACTGCTGAAAATACTGGACTAGGAACATACAAAAAATATTTCAGAACCGTATGCCCCCAAAAAGTAACCTAAAAGGGGTAAAAGCAGGTTGGAAGAGTCCAGAACCTCCTCCACCTGGGAGAAAAAAGGCTTACAGAGGAGGAATAAGTACAACAGGTACTAAAGGAATGAGCAGGAATACGCTAGGAGGGAAAGTACTGGAGAAAGGCAGGGCTTTCCTCATTAGGAGCACAGGGATTTGAGGCAGTAAGAAATGTTGTTTGCTGGAGGGCTGTGTGTGGTAGGCTAAGCAGATGAGTGGCAAAGAAGGCTGAGGCATAAAGGAGTTTAAATTCTGGTCCAGAAGTAGTAAGTAACCAGAGAGGTTTCTAAATAGAGAGGTTACATGTTTAAACTGGTTTTCAGAAAAAAGGAACAGTGATAAGACGGACTGGAGTCCTAGATCTCAGTGATGAGGCTGTTGGCCAGAAGAGATGTTGAGGATCCAAGTTAAAAGAGTCTCACCCCTTTTTTCCTAGTCTAACACCCTCCCATGAGCACCAGCAGCTCACAGCAGGTGCTTTTCACCTACTATCACAAGCAGGAGGCATGCCTGTCGTCCCTGCCAGTGCAGCAGAGACTGGTAAAGACAGGTGTATGAATCAGAGCAGGAGGAAGAGGAACTTGATGCAGGAAACAGAGGAGAGGAGAAAGAGCCGATTTAAAAAGGGGAAAAGGCAGGTGGCCAAGACATGGAAACAACTAGCGGGTTCTTCGACAGATGGATAAAGAAGATGAGATACACAGATACATTGGAATACTACTACTCGGACATAGAAAAGATAGAATACTTCCACTTGCAACATGAGTATCATGCTAAGTGAAATAAGTCAAATGGAAAAAGTCAACCACCATATGATTTCATGCATATGTGGGATATAAAACTGAAACCAACCAACAAGACACAAAAACTCTAGACACAGACAAAAGCATAGTGGTTACTACAAGGAAAGGAGGGTGGGGAGAGGTAGAAGAAAATAAGGTGGGGATAAATGGTCATGGAAGGAGAGGCCTGACTTGGGGTGATGGGCACACAATGCAATATACAGATGACATATTATACAATTATACACTTGAGACCTCCAAAGGGTGCGGCAAAAGGAGGTTTACAACGTTCGTATGGAAAAGTATACAATTAATAAATAATGCCCTAGCTGTTTTGGTTCAGTGAATAGAGCATTGGCCTGCGGACTGAAGGGTCCTGGATTCGATTCCAGTCCGGGGCACATGCCCAAGGGTTGTGGGCTTATCCCCAGTAGCGGGCGTGTAGGAGGCAGCCAATCAATGATTCTCTCTAATCATTGATGTTTTCTCTCTTCCTCTTCCTTCCTCTCTGAAATCAATAAAAATACATTTTAAAAAATAATAGTACAAGAATAAACTCTGTGTTTCACATAATCACAACAGTAAACCTACTTTTGCCCTATCCTGTATAATTTTATTAACCAATGTTGCCCTGATAAATGTTAATAAAATTAATAAAAAATAAAAGAGGGCAAAGGTAAGTATCAGTTTTAGGTTTATTTAGTTTGAAGTTGTGAGGCTCTCACATGTTCAGGAAGAAGTTGAAAATTCAGATCTGGCCACTGGGGTGGGGAGACAAATAAGAGCAGAGTCAAAAGTGAAGGTGAAATAAGAATGTTTAATAAATTGTACACACGGAGTAAGGCTATTTTCTCACTGATCTGCACATCACAGTCACCACAAGTGACCCGAGACCACAGGGGATCCGAGGCCTCACGCCAGCAAAGGCAGAGTCCGGAAGTTAGTCCGCGGGCGGCAGCATTCCTCTCACCACCCTGCACTTTTCTGAGGCAAAGCAGCTCTACTACTCTGCACTGTGGGAGAATAATGGAGATGAAAAGAACACCGAGGGACGGACACGGGGCAACGTGAACATTTCAAAGGGAGTAGAGGAGGAAAGGAGTTGTAAAGGAGGATGACAAGGAATTAGCAGGAGGACAGGAAAGTCCTGGGAGCCAATGGATCAGAGATGCAAGAAAACAGAATTCAAGTGTCACAGCTACAGTTCAGGAAGTGTACACTGAAAAAGGAGCTCTGCACCCACACAGCCACTGGTCGCCTCTGCAGGACTAATGTGAGCAGCCTAGGTCGAGGCGAACCACATATATGGAACAGTGACATCTGGGTGAAGAACACAGGCATCTGACCCAGGCCTTCTGTTTCCTCCTGAAACCTCACTAAAATATCAAAAAACAGTTAATTTTTTAAAAACCCATAAAGAAAATGATTGTGAAAGGAGATACAACCACACTCCGGAAGTGAAAAACCAATTTAGTAGATCTTCAAAATCTGAGTCTGAAGCTAATAATGAAGCATGGACCCCAAGACTCCCTCCAGTGGTTGAGAAATAGGGGACCATGGAACTTCTAGGGATGGGCAGAACAGACGTCTGCTCCAATGGCCATTTTCAGCACAGTTAGTTCTTCCTACATTCTCGCTTCTATTGCCCTACCTCTATACTGAAGACATCTGGAATAATTGGAGATCCACTTTCTCACTAGTCACCATGGGAGACACCTATGGATGAAGCTCCCTGGTCTCTGACAGAAAGGTTCTACAACATGAACTAAATGCATACTATTAAAACAGTTAAAAGCAGGTTTCCTGATAACCTCTGACCAGTTTTTCCCTTGGAGAAAGTATCACTTTATAGATTCTTGAGCTAAAAGCAGTGGGGTCTCTGCAACCAAGGGATGCCAGCCAGGCTGAAAGAAGCACCATTCTGAAACCAGGGAGGGGCTTGTTAAGGTAAACATTCTGTAGTAATTTATGCTGAGTTACCTTCCCTAGTTCCCTTTCCCACTTGGCTCCCAGCCAATCCATTACTTGAAAGGTCTTTCTTTAGAGAAGATGACCAGCCCACAGGAAAAGCCGAAAAACCGACATCAGGATGCCCCAAACTAGATAGCAAGACACATCACACTCCACTGCAGATCTGTGTTCCTATGAGGTCCAAAGCCCACACCCCAGCTAATTAATCCAGAGCACCAAGAGCTTCCTAAGTGCCCACTCTTAAATCTAAGCCTACCAAGATGCAGACATCTAAGGAAAATCTTTCACAAAAGACAGTGATCAAATCAACCAACTTGGAGAAAAGACAAAAAAAAGAAAACTACCCTCAATATCCTCAGAGAAATAAGAGAAAGTACTGCATACGTGAAACAAAACCAGCATGTTAAAAAAAAGGGGGGGGGGGCTGGAGAAAGATACACAAATAAAATGGCTCTCCGAAATAAAATAAAAAAGTTGTAGTTTATTTTTTTTTTATGGTATTGGTTGGAGCGTTGTCCCATGCACCGGAAGGTCATGGGCTTGATTCCCGGTCAGGGCACATACCTAGGTTTAGGGTTCAAGCCCTGGTCCGGGTGTGTATAGAAAGCAACTGATCAATGTCTCTTTCCCATCAATGTTTCTCTCTCTCTCTTCCCCACCCCCACTCCTACTTCCCTCTCTAAAATCAATTTTAAAAATTATAGGAGGCAAGCAAAGGATATAGTCATTCATAAGCCTACCAGAACTACTTGATGAGTCAAACTGTACAGGCACCATGGATAAATATAAAAACTAAAGGAAACAAAACGAATGTGTGAAGGTTGATTAAGCAGACGCTACATACACAGACTTCAACTGCCAAACATTTGAAGAAAAATGTCCGTATGTAGAAAGCAGGATGGAATGTTGGGAGATGAGTGGAAAATCAAGACTGGAGAATTTCTATCCCCTTTCATAGGTAGAAGGGAGAAGCCATAAGAGAGGCAGAAACTGAAGCGACATGAGTGTGGTGGTGACAAACTGCTCATCAACAGGTTAGGCGCTGGCATGTGGGTGGGAGGTAACCCTCAGAGAAGTCAAGCACAACAGGCCATGGCAAGGTCAGGTAGTACAGGTGGTGACTGTGGAGTCCCAATCATGGGGAAGGAAATTTGGTTAGGGGCAGAGAAGCTGAGGGTCAAGGCACCAGAGCTTCCAGTGAAGAGCAGGTTTGGGGGAAAGAGAAGGAAGTGGAGAAAATAAGGCTTCTGAATTTGAGTTTGCAGTGTCCAATGGTTCCCATCATTTAGCAGACATTAGGGATTCCACATGCATCTGGCAAGGGCACTGGCAACAGACATAAATAAGGCACTTGCCCCAGTCCTCAAGTAGCCATGGCGTGTGTTGGGGTGGGAGAGACTTAAGTAAGTTCCAGTGGCTCTAACAACCACAAGTCCTTGGTGTGTCTCTGGCAATGACAGTCTGGAGTGAAGTAAAACTGAGGTCTAGATTCAACAGGCAGGGAAACTACAGCAGCTCAGGGCAATGGCAAAAGTTGGGCAGAGAGGAGAGTAGGGTACAGACTCTAGTCATCCCTAGAGCAGGGCAGTGAGCAGCTAACAAATTCCAGGGTCCTAAGGTAAAATGGCAGACATGGAAGAAAGGTTTTGAATGAGGTGAAAAATACAAACACACAGAACTTAAGAAAATGCACATCTTGTCACCTGCTCCTAAAGTGTCTTCACAGACCTAAATATAGCACCTTAGGGCAGGATCTGAGAAATACAAGGCACATTAAATGAAGTGTAATGGCAACCGCAACTAAAAATTGCTCGATTACACTGAAAACTTAACATGATTACCAACCTGGACTGATCTGCAGAGTTTCTGCCATGACTGGATCAATTTGCAGCCGGGACAGTAACGGCCTCTGCTGAGTTCCTAGAATATAAATTTTAAAACTTAACTAAGCTTAAAACACAATACCAGCATGTTTATGTCCCAGAAATTAAGCCCCAAATAATCTTTGTGGGTTCTTAAAGTCTTAAAAATAAAAGTTTAAATAATTTACTAATATTTCTAGACCAAAGGTCTGTAAGACAAAAACCTGTACTCAGGATTAAACCGAAAATAGCCATGTACAACATTCCTGGTTCTCCCTCTGGAGGCTGCTTTTCCTGGACTGGAGATAAAGGTAAAAAGGTAGAAAAGCCAAAGGGAGGTGCTGCAAGGACCCACAGCTTGCACCAGGGGAGACAGGCAACTGCCAACTGCAAGGCCAACAACATAAGAGGCATGCTCCCTCCATCACCTGGGCTCTCACCATTATGACTCACTACCCACCCCTGGAATTACAAAACACTCCAGAGTTATCTGCTTAGAGAGTGCCCAAAAGACTGACTACGGGCTTGGATGGATATAAAGAGAACACTGAACACGTAGAATTCTCAGCTCTACTGCCCAGGTCCTACCAAAGCATGAAAATAACCCCTTGGATTTCCCAGAAGATGCTCAGCTAGAAACAGGCTCATAGTTTCTTCACAGTTACACTGCAAGCACACACAGCACTGACCCAGCACTCACTGTCTCTGTCTTCAATTGGAGGGATTGTGAGGGATGCGAGGCTGTCACACTTCTTTCTCCAAGCCTTCCTGTCCAATGCATAGCCTACATTAGGTCCTCACTCGCTTGCAGACTTGAGACAAAGGCATCACACAGTACAGCGTACGAAGGGATGTGACTGACAGGGTTCCACACACTGAAGTATTAGGTGCCTGCATGCTAACTTTTAGTATATCTACTACTGGCCACTTCACAAGGATAGCCGTTACTCAGCGAAAACATGCAACTGCCAACTACCATTTTCATTAAAAGGGTTTTTAAATTGTAAAAGCTATGCTCAAGTCAAAATTGTATCAGCTATTTTCTTTCAAAATATAAATTACATTATTCTGTAGTAGGGTGCCAAAATAAAAGTTAATTCCTTCCAAAATTATCATGGTAAAAGTACAGTAAATTCCAAGGAGCTGACCTGAAAATGAAAGACAGATGTCATTTGGTCAAGCCAGCATTCCTGAAGGACAGCCTGAGAAACTGACATGGATTAGGTTATAGAAAAAATGCTCTTCCAATTAAAATACAACAGGTCTTACTTTCAAAAAGAAATTCCCAAGACAGATACAAAAAAAGGGGACCGTTTTCTCACGTCAACTTTTACTTCATCTCTCTATGCTCACCTATCTTTTTAGCACATCATTTCAGAGAGATCCACTAGAGAGGACGGAATTCTGGTTAGGTTCTAGACTTCTAAGTTAAATCATGCAGGGTCCAATTTTGTCATTAAAGGTCCATGAAAACTTTCAAGCTCTTTGTGACATGCTGCCTCTGTATGAAAACTAGTCAGGTTACAGGAAAATATATAGCGCCATGGGTACCTAGAAACTATCACACTAAGAATTTACCTTTCTCAATGTTGCTAAGGAAGCCAATTATTTTAACATCAGTAGTCCTTGACTGTGACTCAAAATCTACTTCCTCTTGAAGACCTTTGAACTCTGTGTCGCATTCAGCTGTTGATGTTGAATATTCATTCATTTTAACCTCCAAAGATGAAATTTTTGCTTCATTCTGTGACACTCTAACTTTTAGATCAAAAAGATTTGCTTCTGCTGTCAACATTGCTGTTTTCATTTCTTTAATTTCATTGATATCAGTTGATATTTTCCTTAAAAGATGGGAAATATTGTCTAGCTCATTCAGTGAACAAGAGGAACTTGTTACAGAACCTAAGTCAATTGGCTCAGGTGAGACGAAAATCGGTAAAGATGGTGAAGAAAACCTTGAAGACATTTTCATAAAATTCTCTCTCCCTCCTATTTTTTAAATATTTTCCTTTGAAGCCCATTAAATTGTTTCATCAAAAGTAAAAGTAGTAATTAAGGCTTTACTTTAAGAAGTATTAAGAATGATTAACATTTTAAACCTGTAACTAAAAAGGCAGGATTGTATATTTCTGTAGTCAAAACTCAAAAGTCCTACTTATAACTCCTCTCCAAACAATAAGCCCTATTATTACATACAAGAGAATTCTGGCTTCTGATTGGCTAAAAACAGACATATGACACACAAAGAATTTTTCTATTAACCTCATGACAAGGAGCATTGAAGGGTTGGGATGTAAATTAAGCAATATAACAACATTAAGTACTTTATACTGGGATATAATGTGAGTTAAGTATAATTTTGTCCTGACATCTATTAAATAATAGTTTTTAAGCTTCAGACTATTTACAGTGTTTAATCTAGTATCTTCAGTTTCTTCCCTTAATAATGGTAAAGGATTGTATGTAGCATTTCCTTTGTAGGCAGAGGTCAGGGAGGGTTATTGGGCTCATGATCACACACAAATCTCTCTAAAAATATGTGGTAATAATGGAATTCAATGCACTGATATGAAATGGTAGAAATTTAAAGATAGGGGAAATACAGACTTTGCCTTGGTTTTTGATGCTAAGTTAGATATGTGGTTTTCTTCCATTCTGTGGGGTGTCTTTTCATTTTCTTGAAATATAAAAATTTCAAACTTTGATGAAATCCAATTGATCTAGTTTCTTTGACTTTTGGTGCCACATCCTAGAAACCATTGCCTGCCTAAACCAAGCTTACTTATAAATTTACACCTATTTTTTCTCTCAAAAGTTCTATATTTTTAGCTCTTACATTTAGGTCTTTAATCCATTTTAAGTTAAAATTTATATATGTAGTAGTCAAGAAGTGACAAGAAGAAGCTTCAAATGGGCTTTTTTTCATTCTTTTGCATGTGGATATCCAGCTGTCCAACACCATCTGTTGGCAAAAGATTATTCTTTCCCCCACGGAACGGTCTTGATATACTTGTTGAAAACCAATTGCTCTTAAATGCATTGGTCCATTTCTGGATTCTCAATTTGATTCCATTGGTCTTTATTATACCTTATGAGAATATCAGTTTTAATTACTAATTTTAGGAACAGTTTGCCAATTTCTGCAAAAAAAAAAAAAAAAGCAGGAATTTTAAAACATTGAGTTATATTTATAGGTCAATTTGGGAGTATCACCAATTTAAAATATGAAGATGCAAGATGGTGAACACAACTA
This sequence comes from Murina feae, assembly GCA_004026665.1. NCBI lineage: Eukaryota > Metazoa > Chordata > Mammalia > Chiroptera > Vespertilionidae > Murina > Murina feae. Next base: position 38,642 of record PVJC01005021.1, read on the forward strand.
CCCAGTGCCTCTCCAAAAGAATAATTATTTTGTTTTTAATATATTTTTATTGATCTCAGAGAGGAAGGGAGGTGAGAGAGAAACATCCAAGATGAATGAGTCATTGACTGGCTGCCTCCTGCACGATGCCTACTGGGGATGGAGCCCACAATCCAGGCACGTGCCCTGACAGGGTCTCCAACTGACCTCCTCGTACATAGGTCGACACTCAAGCACTGAGCCACACAGCCTGGGCAAAAGGGTATTCTTATAAATAACTGTAGCCTTTGGTTTCTCAGCTAAATAGATATTGTTCACAATAACAGGATAAAGAAAAAAATGCTTAATTTATATAATAACCTTTATTCATTTCTCTATTATATCTGTTAATTAACCTAATTCTTCAAAATCTTTCAATAGAAAATAATTTTCAAAACTTATAAGGCTTTGGATTCACGAAGAATTTTTGAAGAGCACTAGCTTATGGATGACACTTTAGCACACATTAGGAAGAGCCGTGTGCCACCTACAAACCAGGTGGTTCACTGGAGGATAGCAAACACACTTCAGTGAGGAAAGCAGAGATGAGACATAGGGAAACCAGGTAGCTAAAAAAAGCCCATTTGAAGCTTCTTCTTGTCACCCATTGTGCCGAGACCAACTTTAGAATGCAAAATAACCAAAGATCCTTCTAGAGATCCCAATGTAAGTATCTATCAGCAGAGGAAGTTTACATATTTTAAGGAAACTGGAACCTTGAAAGGTTAATGTCAGCTAGTAAGTGGCAGAGCCTGGATTAACACCTAAGTAATCAGGCTCCCTGAGTGCATACAGTTAGTCTGTCACTCTTACACTTCTCTTCATGATACATTAAGTGGAATAAAACAACATGATATAACTCCTATTTTATACACATATATGTACATGCATACAAATATACATATAATCCTGCTTTATACAAAAAGTGAACATGTATATACAGTTTTAAAAAGCCAGGAAGACTACAGATAGCACACCAAACTAGTTTGGGTGCAGTGTCTAGGGCAGAACACAGGGGAGACTTCCCTTGCTTTCTCTAAACATACACCTCCTCTTTACTAAAACTAAGTGCTTCCAGTCCAACATCATAGATCAAGTATATGTGATTACAGCCTCTCCTCTAGAGAGTCCACGAAAAGGAAGGAAGGAACTTAAAGGGCCTAAGTCTTCAACATACAGCAATGGATTCCAAACTGGATTTCTAAGATTATCCAACAAAATGTAGGAAGAAAGTATCAGAAATTCTATCACAGAAGCAATATTTATCATCTCTATCCTTCTCAGAGTTCTATTTTTTACATGTTCTAACATGCACACTAATAATAGCAGGTGTAAATGTAAATAAAATACATATATTGAGTGTAAGTGCTGAGAACTTATTTTAGTATATAAAAAATTGTATGGTAAAAAATATGGAGATCACTGATTTAAAGATGGGCTTAGAGAGGGGATCATAGCAGATGAGATTGCAACCACCTCTGGAAAATGGAAAATATACAAATATTGGCTATGGGACAGAGCAGAAAATCCAAACGAGAACCTGGGAAAACTTCAAGTGAGAGGCAAGGTAGGAGTGACATAAATATTTCCTGAGCTCTTATACATGCCATGCATTGTTCTGGGTACTCAGTAAAAGACATGAACAACCAACACGAATCCCTAGTCAAAGAGCTTATAGTCTGGTTGGGAAGGGAGAACATATCTGTTAAGCCTGGCTAGGGTGACTCAGTGGTTGAGAGTTGATGTATGAACCAGGAGGTCATGGTTGGATTGATTCCCACTCAGGGCACGTGCCTGGATGTCAAACTCAACACCCAGTAGGGGGCATGCAGAAAGCAGCCAATCGATTCTCTCATCATTGATGTCTCTCTCTCCTCTCCCTTCTCTCTCTGAAATAAATAAAAACATATTTAAATACATATATATATAATATAGGTTAGTCCTGGCAGGTAGCTCAATTGGTTGGAGCACCACTCCGATACACCAAGGTTGAAGGTTCAATCTCCAGTCAGGCACATACAAGAAGCAACCAATGAATGCACATGTAAGTGGAACAACAAAGTTGATGTCTCTACCCCTACCAACTTTATAAAATCAGTAACTAAAAAAATACACACACACACACACACACACACACACACTAGGGGCCCGGTGCACAAAAATTTGTGCACTCGGGGGGTGGGGGGTCGCTCAGCCCGGCCTGTGCCCTCTTGCAGTCTGGGACACCTTGGGGGCGGGGGGGATGTCCACCTGCTGGCATGCCTGGCCAGCCTAGGTGAGGGGCTGAGGGCCATTTTCAGGCTGCCCACAGCCCCTTCAGGGTTTGTGCACTGGGGGGGGGGAGGGCTGGTGAGTGCAGGCCTGGACGTTTCCCACCAGAGGGCCCACGATCAAACATACCCAGGGTGGAGCCGGGCAGCGGACTGGATTCGGATTCTCCGCACTGTGCAGGCTCCCGGGGCGAAGCCAGGCAGCGGACCCAGGACGGCTGCTCCTGGATGCCCCGAGGAGGCCCCAGGCCAGACCCTCCCCCAATGAGCTGACACACCTGGCACAGCTATGCCAGCCGCAGAGGCTCCCAGTGCAGAGCCACCCTGCCAGCCTCCATCTTGGCTGGGTTAATTTGCATACAGCCGCTCTGATTGGCTGGTGGGTGTGGCCGTGAGCAGAGGCTCAGCCAGCCTAGGCAGGCAGTTGCAACAGAAGCCTCTGGTTTGCTCTAGCTCCATGGCTGCTGGCCTCCATCTTGGCTGGGCTAATTTGCATATAGCCGCTCTGGTTGGCTGGGAGGCATGGCTTGGCTGGTGGGCGTGGCTTAGGTGTCTCGGGTGATGGTCAATTTGCATATTACTTTTATTATAATAAAAGCTGTGCCAGGTGTGTCAGCTCATTGGGGGAGGGTCCAGCCTGGGGCCTCCTCGGGGCATCCAGGAACGCCTGTCCCAGGTCCACTGCCGGGCTCCGCCCCCCGGGGGCCTCCACCAGGCGTGTGGGAGAGCGGGGCCTCCTCGGAGCATCCAGGAGCAGCTGTCCTGGGTCTGCTGCGTGGCTCCGCCCCCTGGGGGCCTCCTTGGGGCGTCCATGAGTGCCCATCCTAGGTCCGCTGCCTGGCTCCGCCCCCCTGGGGGCCTCCTTGGGGCGTCCATGAGTGCCCATCCTAGGTCCGCTGCCTGGCTCTGCCCTAGGGTCCTCCGTGGGGTGTCCAGCAGCGCCTGTCCTGGGTCTGCTGCCTGGCTCTGCCCCGGGGGCCTCCTTGGGGGTGTGCGGGAGCACCTGTCCAGGGTCCACTACCTTCATCCACCCCCCGGGGGCCTCCACAGGGCGTGCGGGAGCGTTTGCTGCACAGAGGGGAGAATCTGAAGCCAGTCCACTGCCCGGCTCCACCCCGGGTGTGTTTGCTCAGCAGCAGGGCCCCACCAAGGGATCCTGCACCAGCGTCCGCCCCTGGCTCACCACCCAGCTCTGCGCCAGGTGTGTCCCCTCAGCAGTGGGGGACCACCAGGCATGTGCGATCGTGGGCCCTCTGGTGGGAAACGTCCAGGCCTGCACTCACCAGCCCTCCCACCCCCCAGTGCACGAACCCTGAAGGGGCTGTGGACAGCCTGAAAATGGCCCTCAGCCCCTCACCCAGGCTGGCCAGGCAGGCCAGCAGGTGGACATCCCCTCTCCCCCGAGGTGTCCCAGACTGCAAGAGGGCACAGGCCGGGCTGAGGGACCCCCACCCCCCCCAAGTGCACAAATTTTTGTGCACCAGGCCCCTAGTATTAGATAAATATAAATATAAATGTAATATAAATATAAATATAAATATAAATATAAATATAAATATAAATATAAATATAAATATATGGCATAGTTTATGTTGATGACATGTATTTAAAATTCTAAGTTTGGGTAAAAATATCTAAATATGAAAATATAAAATATGTAGGTGGCAGTAAGTACTATGGAGAAAAATATAGCTTTAAAGGTGAGTTAGGGAATGAGGGGCAGGGGAAGGCCTCACAGAGGTGACTTCTGGATATCTGAAAGAACATATTTCAGGGAGAGGGAACACTATCTCAGACATGCTCCTTTGAACACTTTAGATTTCTAAGCACTCAGAAAATTTATCTCCCACACTTTTTAAGTTTCTTCA
>PVJC01005021.1:42897-61089 GCA_004026665.1 Murina feae
TGTAAATGCAATCGTGAGATGAGAAAGTTTAAAAGATGGGAGAAAAAGTATATAATAATTAAAGAACATAAATATCCTTATGTCTTCAGAGTCAAAATGTACTGAAATTGGGGAGTCAAAACATACTGAAATATAGTTAATCAGAGAAAATACAGATATTTAGCATACTTAACATTACAAAAGTAACCAGTAAATAACTAAAAATAGTGATTTTACTGTATGGGCTTAGAGAGGGGAAAAAGTGAGTTAGATCCTGATATACAAAGAAATCAAAAGATAAAATCTTATAATTGGTGAGTTAAGGAATTGGTATAAGCAAATTATTAAAAACATGGAGAAAATTATAAAACAATCATTCAAAAGCAGTGGCCTCTAGGGAGGGTCAGTGTGGGGAAGAATGAAAAAGAAATGTTGCCTTTTTTTGTTATTAATCCTCATCCAAGGATTTTTTTTTCTTTGATTACACACACACACACTTTTTAGAGAGTGGGAAGGAGAGAATGGGAAAGAGAAAAGAGGGCGTGAAGGGAGAGAGAGAGGGAGAGAAACAGATGTGAGAGACACATCAACTGATTGCCTCACACACACCCCAACTGGGACCAGGGAACACATCTGCAACCCAGGTACGTGCCCGACTGGGAATCGAACCCGAGATCCTTTGATCTGCAGGCCAACACTCCACCCTTGAGCAACACTGGCCAAGGCAGGAATGTTGTCTTTTTATTTTAAATTTCTCTATACTATTTGATTATTTTCTAATTTATCAGCAGGTATTACAAAGATTTGTTTTGTTTTACCAAATTTTCTGTGATGAACATATATTTGGTAATGTGAAGTATTTTAAATATTTTTATACAACATATACCAAATAGGAAAAAAGGAAATCCACGCCTAGACACATTGTTGTGAAACTGTAGAACATCAAAGACAAAGAGATCTTGAAAGCAGCCAGAGAAAGGACAGATCACCTACAAAGGAACAACAGACAATTAGAATAACAGAAGTCCACTCAACAACAATGGAAGCCAGAAGAGAATGGAATAAGATATACAAGGTGCTAAAAGCAAATGACTATCGTCAACCTAGATATGGGTAATCCGGCAAAACTACTCCCTAAGAACAAAGAGAAAAAAAATGTTTATAGGTAAACAGGCTCTTAGGAAATTTACCACCAATAGACCTGTAATAAAGAAACTTCCAAAGAATATACTTCAAAGTATCAGAAAATAATGATCCCCAAATAACATTCAAGAGATATGAAAATTAAAAATGATAAACATTGGTATATCTAAGCAAATATTGCCTGGGTAAAATAGGGTAATGGTGCTCAATTTATGCATTTTTAAAAAGACCAAAATAACGTAAGTCAGGAGGGTAAAGACTATGCTAAGGCATACTAAAGTTCGTTTACTATTTGAGAAAAGGGTCAGAATATTAACTTTTGGAATATTCGATTAAACTTGCTTGATAAAATTTCAGTGGTCGCCACTAAAAGAACAGAAATGGAATGTTTAAATTAAAATAATAGGGGGGGGAGTAGAGCTGGATAATCAACAATAACAAGAGCAATTAATGAATAAAGGAAAAGAGGAAAAACAAAAGCAAGCAAATACAAATAAAATGATAGAAACTAGTCCCACTACATCAATAATTCTAATAAAAGCAGCCTGAAGTGACCTCTGAAAATTGCTCACTATTCACCTGACCAGAAAATTCCACAAAATCTTGCAAATCAAGAGGTTCAAATCTTCATGTTCACTTTAAGAACACTCATGAAACCCATCAAGAGTATGCATAGCCGAGAAGGCACCATGTATCTGAAGGATGTCACTTTACAGAAGCAATGTGTGCCATTCTGTTGTTTCAATGGTGGAGCTGGTAGGGTGTACCCAAGCCAAACAGTGGGGCTAGACACAGGATCAGTTGTCCAAAAGAGTGAATTTTTACTGCACATGCTTAAAAATGCACAGTAATGCTGAACTTAAAGGTTTAGATGTAGATTCTCTGGTCACTGAGCACCTTAAGGTGAACAAAACTCCCAAGGTATGCTGTAGAACGTACAAAGTTCATGGGCAGATTAATTCCCACATGGAGGTGATCCTTAATAAAAACAGACTGTTCTTAAACCAGAAAAGGAGGTTGAACAGAAGAAAATGATATCCAAGAAGAAACTGGAGAAATGAAACCTTATGGCCTAGGAGTAAATTCGGCATGATATAAATGCTAATAAAACTAAAAACAGAGCCCAGTCTGCATGGCTCAGTGGTTGAGCGTCAACCTGTGAACCAGGAGGTCACAGTTCAATTCCTGGTCAGGGCACACATCCAGGTTGTGGACTTGGTCCCCAGCGTGGGGCGTGCAGGAGGCAGCTGATGGATGATTCTTATCATTGATGTTTCTCTCTCTCCCTTTCCCTCCTCTCTGAAATCAATAAAAATATATTTTAAAAAATAAAAGCAGAATGTTAGTTGTCTTTATTAGTATAAACAGGGCTGAGCAACAAAAATAGGTTGACAATAATAATTACAGAGCACTTGAGAGCTTGATCTCCAAATCATTTATTTGTTGATTTGGCTCAAATAAATTCTTATAAAGATTCTTTAAAAAATAATTAATAAAATAGTTAATAAATAACAGTGCAAGAATATTCACAACTGTAGATCTACTTTATCCTACCCCTGTATATTTCAAGCACCCTTATAAGATAAGATGGATCAAACAAGTTTTCTTCTGATTAGAATTAAAAACATAGATTAGTCTGTTAAAATAATAATAATAAATGTGAATCATTTAAACTCTCCAATACAGGACAAACTCAGAAACAATTAAAAAGTGATAATCTAGCTTTATGACATTTAAGAGATAAATATGCCCAAAGCATAAAGATAGAAAAGACTGAAAACAGACATGGAAAACAGAGAGATGAGGACAATACTAACTGGGATTATTAATATCAGATAAAAGCATCATTTGGTATAAAGGTTATAAAGATAAAAGGTTCGACTCATCAAGGAGATGTAACAATTTTAAATACGCATGCACCTAGTTTAAAAGCCACAGAAGTATAGAGAAATTAAAATTGTCATCCTGATGGGCAACCTCAAGACCTTCTCTCAATTACCACCAAACAGACCAAGGACTCAGCAAGATCAAGATGAACATCTTAACATGTACAACTTTATCTACTGTATTTTCCAGCATATAAGACGACTTTTTAACCCAGGAGAAAATCTTCTCAAAAGTGGGGGGGCGTCTTACATGCCGGGTGCTGAAACTTCTGAGCTGGACTGGAAAATCTGCAGTCGCCGCATACGGTGGGGGGACCCCCGACTATTGAGAAGATTTTCCTGGGTAAAAAAGTCGTCTTATACGCCAGAAAATACGGTACTAAATGCTAAATTCTCAAGCCAACAACTGGAGTACACTTTCTTCTACAATGCACATGGACTATGTACAAAATTGTCTTGTCTTAATTTTCAAAAATACATATCACATTACCTGACTACAAAACAATAAAGTTTTATAAAAAGAAAAAAAAAGATTAAAAGACAAAAACAAAACCTCCATCCACTGTAAATTAATAATACTTCCAAATAATCCATGGATCAGAAATGAAGATCTAATTGGGAATTAAAGATGCTTAGAATAATGAAAACATTCTATATCAAAATATGTGATATGCAGTGAAATAAATCAGCATATCAAGAGGAATTTATAGCTTAAATGTATACATTTGAAAAGACAGAGACTATGATAAATTCATTTTAAAATAGAATATATTAAAAATAAGAGCAAACCCACAAATATTGTGAGGTGCTAGGGTAGGCTAGTAAAAACACAGAGGTTTGAGAAATGAGAGAACACTATGAACAACTCATTTTTACATTTAAAAAAACAACACAAAAAACCTGTAAAACAATGAGTAAGCACACTGACTAATGGCTTTTTGCAGAGTGTCGCCTTGTGCTTGTGAATGAATGAATCCAGTAATAGTAGTAACAGTCCTCCATCAGTAGAGGTCCTTGATATCACTCTTGTCTCTCTTTAAAACAAAACAATGACACAGAAAACCACACAAAACAAGTAACAGCTCAATGAATTTTCACAAGGCAAAGACATCCTTACAACCGTCACCTAGGTCAAGGAAATAGCTATGTCCGCCACCCCAGAAGCCCCCTCACAAGCTCTATCCTAGTTAAGTCCTCTTCAAAAGTAATCACTATTGCCTTTCACAGTAATAGTTTACCATTTTATCACACAAGCCCTAAACACTAGAGCTTAACTTTGCCACCTTTGTCTTTTAAAACTTTTAATCTAGAATTCTTGGCTTTTTGACCTATATAACTCCCAGAAACTGTACTTTGCCTGCTGTACACACATGGGGTAGCTCAGCCAACATGCTTTTTTGGCCTCTGCACTTCCTTCAAGCTAACTGCTGTATCGGAGACTTGATCACTCTGGCAAAACTAAGGTAGAATTTTATTCTTTCATCAGGAGGTACAAAACGGCTGGTTTTCACTTTATTAGCTAGAATGATTTCATAAGATGCTTCCGTCATCTATACGAAGGGTTGGCAAACTTCTGTTTTAGGTTATGTGGGTTACATGGGGTTACATGGTCTGTTATAACTATTCAACTCTATGGTTACAGAACAAAAGCAGCCTGAGACAATACATAAATGAATAAGCATGGTGGTTCCAAGAAAACTGTATTTACAAAAATATGAGCTAACTCCTGTACCACTTTGTTACCCAGTGGCACCATTCTTAAAGGAAAGACAGAAGAAATGCTCAATTATTTATTTGGTTTAGAATCTATTATTTTCCAGAAAGTGACCAATTAAGGGTTTACTTCTTAAAATCATCATCATACAAAGTTAAAAATATCACCATGAAATCATGGGCTTCACTCAATCTACTGCCATTATTTCTACTGAAGCTCAAACCCATTTCACAAACTGGCCCACTCACAGTTCCCAGTTACTACCTACTGGCTGGCTTAGGGTTTTCCTGTGCTCAGGTCCATCATTTATTGGAACTGTAAATAACCTTGACATAGAAAATTGTACAATACAAAGATTTTTTTAAAAGAGAGAACAAAGAACAAATATAGGATAAACTCATAAAGCTTCATGAAACAAGTAAATCTGAGATGAACCTGGAAGTATTTAAAGAATACAGTTGAAGAGGAATAATAAACATATTCCAGTCTTAGCAAAGTGTTTAGAAACAACATGCTGAGGATATAGTTTCGATGGGATTTTAAAATTCAAATCATAGAAAAAGAAGAAACTAGAGTATTTCCTAATGGGGACAGAAGAAGCAGTGGAAAGCAGTGGGGCAAGGGCTGGGCAGACCCAGGGGCCAGACAAGGAAGCTGTCAAAAGGCAAGTTGATGGCATCAGTCCTTGGCCATGCCTTGGGAGGTATGTGTGTGGGACGCACACTATAAATGCTCTGACAAAAAAGTCACATAAGTCATACTTTAGATGGAGTGTGTCTGTGCAGGAGTCAGGGATGAGAGCTAAGAGAAAGGAAGCAGAAAGATCAGCAGGAAGCTAACTGTAGTTTGTCAGGCACAAGGGGATAAAATAGGGCCACTAAGACATAAGGTATCTAGCAGGTCAGAGACAGAGAGGATGCTCAGAAAAGAGAGATTTAAAGATAAGATTTCAAAATCAAGAGAACAGGAGTAGAATTAACAAAAAGAAGGAAAGCTTTAATGTAGATATCTAGTTATCTTTAAACTGACACATTCTACAGACTAGCAAAATATTGATAATACTAAAGCTAGATGACTGAGTTTATGGAAATTCATCGCACTATTCTTTCCCCTTTGAGAACATTAAAAATTTCCCGGATAAAAAGGTTTTTAAAACTCTGAAATATGTAAATATAGATTCCTCGTGGTCCCTTCTTACTCTATTTTTAGGCTAGTGAGCACTTTTCTCATAATATAACATTTCATAAACACCCACTGGAAAATATTTAATGCCTCATGAAAAAAGTGAGAGGATGAAATGTCGTTTAAATTATTACCTTGACCTTTTTCTACATTATCTCCTTTTGCTTCATCTTCTTTAATGGGGGGACTTATTCTAGAGGTCCTGCTTTGCCCTTGGACCATTTCCGCAAGCAATTCTTCTTGAGAAGTTCGAGTTCTGGGAGCAACGGGAAGTGTCTGTTTCTGCGAGACTTATATAAAAAGCAAAAAAGATGGAAATGCAAATGTTGTAATTTTAAACATAAATGCCTCCTTTACTTTAGAACATGAGAAGTTTTAAACAGTAATATCACCTCATTTTTTTCCTACAATATTCTCAAGGGATAGATAACTTGATTTAAATACCTCTATGTGTATAAATAATACCTACACATTTTAAACCACATGCCATACATACATCGAAGCACATATATATTCATTTTAACCAAATGTAATTTAGGTTCTACTTCGTGATCTCATTAGCAACCTCAAATTGTAATTTAGATAAACTAGGTAAAGAAAGAATTTCAATGCTATTTCTCAAAAAAAACAAAACAAAACAAAACTTGGGCAATATCCAACTACTATAAAAGCAAAAATTTCAAGTTCACAAATGAGTAAAATTCTCTACACTCATCATTTTAAACAATAGTGTGACAAAATGGGAATGTAAATTAAAGAATTGTTCAGTTTGCCTGAGAATCCTTATCCGATATGCCAAAACCTGTTCTTCCATGTTCAGAGGTTAAAAGAGAAGCAGGAAGACAGATGACTATCAGGATCAAAAGTAAGCTTCTGGTTTCCTTCACTCTAGGAAGGGGTAGCAAAAAGAAATATGAAAAAGCAGAACAGCTCTAAAAAAACAATCATCAAATAGGCAGCAAAAATAAAATTTAAAGCGAGTAATCATTACAACTTATTAATGAAATTTCATACCCGACTCTAGCATGTGGGGCAGAGTACAGAATTTAATGACATGACATCCATGACATGGTTTGCATTTCAGAATGAGCTTTTTGTATGATCAGACTATAGCTGACTCATCTCCTTTGCTTTAAAACATGTAATAATTTATATTTATTATCTATTTCACACATACTGGAAAGAGGGAGTAAAAGACATGAAACAAATCCCACTGACAGTTGGGAAAGTCTCTTTTGAAAACCATCCTTCTGAACCGCACTTTGCTTGGCCTTGACACTGGGTAGGGTTCTTTATTTCACCACAACTTGGGGATCATCATCTCTAGCTTATTCAAGAATTACAGAAGTCTCTTACGTAATGAAAACACAATTCATTTAAATTACCTGTAGAATAGTTAGTTGTTTTTGTTACAGATTCTTGAGCTTCAGATATAGCCTTCAAAATCAGATTCTTATTAGCTTGCTTAGAAGGAGGAAGTGAGGGTCTAAAAAAGTTAAGAGAACATTTTAATTATAGATTTGAATTCTTAATGTGCTAGCCACTAAGCCTTTACTACAGCCTTCTCTTATTTTGTGTGTTTTTTTTACATCTTCACCAGAGGCTATGTTTTTACTGATTTTAGAGAGGAAGGGATGGAGGGAGGGGGAGAGAAACATCAATCTGTTGCATCCCACATTCACCCTAACTGAGGATCGAACCCACAACCTAGATACATGCCCTGACTAGTAACCAAAGCCATAACCTTCTTAGAGTACAGGATGATCCACCCAACTGAGCCACTGGCCCAGGACCTTCTCTTAGGTTTTGCACAGACTAGCTGTAATTTTTAGGAAATGCCAACTAGACTGAAACCTTATAACTTTTTAAAATAATGTGATCAACTTTTCCACCCATATTAGTTTTTAATATTCTCAGCAATTTCTCCAATTTTAAGCAGGTTTTTTTTCCATTAATATGGTTTATTCAAAAAACAAGGGAAAAGTCTTATATGCTGTGTTTATTTTTATGATATCCTCTTCAAGAAACACAGAAGGCGCCACCAAGCAATTCACGATTAAGTTACAGACATGTTCTGGTACCTCCTTTCGGGCTTTGCAGGCACTGACACACTGCTGGAGATGCTTCCTGTACGGGACCCACAATCATCATCTTCCTCCTCCTCTTCTCCATCGTGATTAAACTTTTTTACTTTAACAACTGAACTTACCACAGGCAACTTTCTCTTTCGAAAGTTTTCTTCCTGTAATCAGATAAATTCATGCTTACGTAGTCTCAGAAAATAACAAAGTTCTACCACAGAATTTTTTCTTTTTAAGGAAAAGCCAATCATCATATTAATAATTCATGGGCTATTTCCTGGTTTCTTATAAAAATATGAACATTGTCCCTAATAGCCAACCTTTAACAAAAACAAAAACTAGTGCTTTACATTCATTTATATGCAGCATCAAATAGCACTGTTGAGAAAATTAACAAAATGGTTACTTCTTTACCAGTAAATGCCATGAAAATATCTAAAGTTGACCTAAAATCCCACCAAAACTGTAAGATATTGTTAAAACTATCTCACATGTTGGCATCCCAGGAAAGTAAACAAGGTGTAATATACACCTATAGAAGTCAGTCACGGAGAGGAAAATCTGATCGGTATAGTATGTTGAGCACACTGAAATCAGTTTAAAATCAACTTGCAATATGTCTGTATTTAGTTATTTCACATACTATTTAGTATACAGAACTGCCAATTTTCAGCCTAACAAGGCAAGACTCACAAGCACATACAAACCTCAATACTCATTTTTTCTGCATTGTTTCTGAAGAAAGGGCTGTAAGTATCTTCTAAGCTGTTAAGCACTTCTGGTTCACACAAGCGTCCGGTTTCATATACCCGGCTGTTCTGTATATCGAGCTGCTTGGCTGCATGAATACTGTTTTGCTGCTGTTGAAATTGCAACCTATTTAAATGACCACCACCATCTGCAGCTCGACTTGCAGGTGGTCGATAAATTTCAATAGAAGGGCGAGAAGAACCATATGTGAGTGTCACTGTGGTTTTTTTCTGAGATAAGGGATTCTCCTGCACAAAGTTGAGGTCTTCGTCAATGAGGTCATCTGGTTCCGGCTTAATATCAATCACATCTTCAGAGGGTGCTGGCTCCCTCAGAGGTTTCACTGTTGACATTAATCGGGTTGCAGCTCCATCATCATAACTCTGCCTATTAAACACACACTCAAACACATTACAACCAATTTAGAGGAATATGTTCAAATAGGCAAAGACTATTTACTTAAATTATAATGAAAAAGAATGAGTATTTCCTTTATGTAGTCCATTAAAAACTACTTTGAAATGGCTTTTTTGTTGTAAACTTTGACTTACTATATTTAAGATAATCATACTTTGGTCTCATCCACTCTTTATTTTACTTAAAAAATTGCTCATGACCACCTACCTCATTATTTCCAAAATTTTCTGAAAATAGCAATTCAAAGTTATGAAAACTAATGTGTCACATACACCCCCATCTGTCCACAGGTGTTCTACACAGAACTCTTACCTGACATTAGTGGCTTTCTGCTCCTGTGAACCTGAAGAAACTCTGGAATCTCTTTTCTCAGGTCTGGTGCTGGAAACTGCAAGAGGTGGCACTGCAGCTTCGTGCCTTCGCTCATCGCCCCTACTGAAGCTGCTCTTGTTGGAAGGCACGTTACTATCGAATATGTTGGTATCAGAAGACTTTAGACTAGAGGGGTCTGGAAAGAAAAACATAATCCTCTTACACCATTTTAATACTTTGATCCTTCCCCTTGTTCATCATCAATTTAAAAGTTATACATGTTCACAACATTTTTAATGGCTCAATATTATTCCATACATAGTAATATCATAATTTATTATTATATAATGAACTTTTAAGTAATTTTCAATTATAAAATATTGAAACATCCCTGAAGCTGAACTGTTGCACACTACTATAATTACTTCCTTAGAATAAATTGCATAGTTCCCTTCCCTTATTTACTTTATCTTTGAATTATATTAAATTCGTAACAATATGTACTTCCTAAAAATGTTCAAATGAACTAATGTTTCCAAATTTATGTGTTCTTTCCCCAAAGCAACTTAAGTGGCTTTAAAAAGAAAGTAATCATATGCTATAGCAAATTCCCCAAAAAGACCATTTTTATGAATCTTACCTGTTGTAACAGAACGAAGTTTATCTAATACACCATGAAGCCTAAAAGAAAAAAACAAAAAAATTTAAAGTTTCCTTTAATCAAGAAAGATTTTATTTCAACAACACTCTAAATTTGATGACATTGTGGAATCAATCTTCAGATAAATGATAATAAATGGTATTAAGTTTCACATTTTAAAAAGGCTTTACATGAACACTACAAGAGTCAATCAAAAGTCATTTTTTTCAAATGGCAGTTGCATTTTTAGTTTTTTGAGGAATGCAACTGCCATTTATGTATGCATTTAAGCATAACCAATGGACACAAATCACTGGGGGGTAGGGGAGGCTGGGGGAAGGGCAGGGGGAAAAAAGATATTTGTACTAATCTTTGTAATACTTTATGTAATTAAAAAATTAAAAAAATAAAAAGTCATTTTTTATCACTATTTTCAACATCTAATCTCTGCAAAAATAAGTGCCAGAATATGATCTGAACACAGTCTTATGTAAAAGGACGCACTTTGTTTCCTAAGAACTAAAGCTGCAATGTAACTAACAGTAAAAGATAAAATATCACACACATGTACTACAGCTTACCATTACAATTGTTGAGGCATTATTTAAATTAGTTTTATCTACATATGGTTTCTGGGGGAAAAAACCTTAATTCTGAGTTAAGAAAACTTAATTGCAAAATATACTATCATATTTCACTGTATGTTATTTACAAAGTGCATGCTGTAAACAAGCACAAACCATAACCCTGCTTATAACATAACCTATTTTATTTTAGTAGTTATGTATAAGGCAAATCTGCCGTACAATCCTTCTAAGAGGCCGTGCCTCCTGAAACATCAGAAATAGCTCAGTAGTAGTAGGTTTCACCCAGAACCATCATATGCCACTGCTGCCTAGGAAACAACTACTGCAGGGCTCCAGAGGATAATTTCGGACCTCTGTCAATGAACATTTAACTTAGGAAAGCAAAGTGCCAAATGATAGACACTATCACTTGCGTCAGCACATGTTAAAAGAACTGAACTTAAGGCAAGGTTAAAAAGTTGAATTAATTTGATTTTAAATTCAAATTCAATTAGCAGTATGTTTATGTAAGGAATTTGTCTAACACATTCCATCAAGTTATCTGAGAAATAATCCACTAGGTCAATCTCCTATGTTAATTTAGAGGGACTCAAAACTAAAGTGATCCAAAGGTTAAACCAAAAGTCAGGTCATAAAAATGTACATGAAACAAGTATCTGGGCTGCTGAAGACTTCTAAAAAAGCACTCATGATAATGGTCATTTTCCAGGCAAAACATGTTGATCTTTTTTGGGAGATAGAGAGGGTGCATTTTGGGGACAAACTGTAAACAAGCGGGTTAGGTCACACACTCTATGTACCAAAACATTTCAGGACCAACCACTGCACTATATGTTCTTCAAAACTGTAATATAGAGATTCTGTGTGGAATTTCAAGAAAGCTTCAAAATAGTTGTAAAGCATTCATTTACCTGCTGGGACAAAATCACCTGCAAGACAAACTTTTGGTTTAAAGACAGAAAGTTAACCAGCTTCTTCATATTCCTCCCTAGTGCCTCCTATTCCCTGTCCCAGGCTCTTGCCCTTCAAATTCAGCAGGCCATTCTGCTCACTCACACTCTGCTCCATCATCCACTTGTGCTGTAACTGCTGGTCTCCAGTGTGAGGAGCTGATGAGTACTTCCTGCTCTATTCTCATCCACATCATCACTCTCATCTACCTCGAACCCGGTACCAGAACCTGACCTGACTTCTTAAATTTAATCTTGTGCTTCTAGTCAATAGTTTTAACTAAAGGCCTACGTGGTTTGAAAAGGACATTGAAGATTATAGTAATGACTTATATTTGAACATCAAGTTGCCAATCTTAAAATTTCAAACTTCAGAAAGTTCTAAACTTTTAAAAAATTAATTTGAAATTCTGTCAAAATCCTTGCCCCTTCAGAATTAACTCAGAGAAAGCAATTTAGGAAGTGAACTCAATCCAAAAGAACACCTGCAGCTTGTTTAGGCTAGAGGAGAGGAGTAAGATATAGACATTTACAAGAGAGACACAGTAACTACAGTTAACATACACTAAGTACCTCCACGGGACAGACACAGCTGTGAGCACATTACATGTGTTAGCTCACCGAACCCTCTCACAAGGATCCTATAAAGGGGACTTACTCTTCACATTTTACTAATGGAGAAACCAAGGCAAGAGGCAGGCCAGGAGTCAACCTTGGCAACTGGCTCCGGCAGCTGTGCTCACTGCTCACAACCTGCCTCTCCAACTGAATCTGACTCTCCTGTCAGGAGCCTCTTTTCAGAGAGAACACCTACTCTGACTTGCGCCAAACTCTGGTCTAAGAGGTAAGCATTCAGAAACATACCATACGGTGAATCGAATTGTGTTGTTCCCTAGAAACAGGGACAGGTCCTCTGTCATTTGGTCCTGACTTTTCTTGTTGGCCACCATCACCATAATGTAATCAGGAAGTTCTTCATCTATTTAAAAGGAAAAGTATATAAAAACTTTGTTTCCCTCTATTTAACGTTGACATGCTTGAAAATATAGATGTAGCTCTAAGAATTAATATTTCAGCTCTACAGGAATTATGTTTTAAAAAAAGGTACAGCTTTTTTTCTCTTCATTCTACAGGTATTTCAATTACTAGAAGGATGGGATTTGGAATAATGAATACTTAGCAAAACTAAATAATTTAAATTACAGCACCAAACTTATATTTCCATCATCGTTTTAAAAATGGTAATTTCAGAGACGTTTCCAGAAAGCATGGGATATCCACCAAACTGAGTTTTAATGTCTGTTTCAAAATGACACTCATTTCTCAAGAGAACACCTTTGTCCTTAGTAAAGTCAGGTTTCAATTACTCAGGGTAACAACCATGCAGCAACAACAAACTAAAACCACCAAAAAACCCTACACCATTTTAAAATTCCATTTTAAGATTAAATAATTTCAATTCATTGTTTTACACTAATACCCTCCTACACAATGATTATGAGGGTGAGATCAAGGACCAAAATCAACATAAACAAAAACCTCCATAATGAGAAGGTACGGAAGCAAGCCATTCTTCAGGAACTCTAATCCCTACCAAAATATGTGTGTGTGTGTATTAAATGCCTTAAATACTCATAATATTTCTATGTAGGCAGAAAGGTTCCTTTCCGAAGTACTATCAGACATTTGTTAAAAGGAAAAATATAAAAAACCCAGTTCAAGAAAAGCACAACTATCTTGAGAAAGCCCAACCTACAAATGGAGCGAAATCTGGTTTGTTGGAATCATACAACATCTGAGGAGCTATAAGGACAAGTAGCCAGTCATTTATTTTCGTTGTAGAGTAACAAAAGGCCCCCACTGCTTTCTCAAAATTTTAGTAAATAACCCTGGTAGCTTATTATACAAAGTGTACCTACTATGTGCTGCCACTGGTAACCCAGGAAAGGTAAAGAAACTGAAATGCTTTTGCAGTTTCTCTCCCTCGTGTCAGTGATTAGAATGAGTAGACTATGGTTTCTGTCACAATATGTCATTGCATTTTCTAAAATTTTATAGAAATGTAATCAGTTGTTGCCTGGGTTAAGTACAGGGCGTAAGCAGGGAAAAGTGGAGAGGAATACAGAGCTGCCCCAAGAACTTTTGGGAGTGATGGACATGCTCATTCGCTTGATTATGGTGCACATATGCTAGGACTTACCCTACTGTATATATGTGCAGTTTAATGTATAACAACTACATTTCAACATAACTATTAGAAATTTAGTTTTCTTAGATACAAATGGAAAATAAGAATCTAATGAAAAATTAATGTGTTCATTTTACAGAATTTTGCAAGTTCATTGGAAATCTACATACTGAATAAAAAAGTAAAAATTCTGAAGGTTCCTGTAAGCTCTTATCTTTAAAATGTGAATGAAATACTGTTCTAAATCACAGTTGTGGTCTCACTGAAGTGCTCCATTTTAAACAGTCAATTGAGACCTTATCGTTCTTAACCAAAAGGGCCGTTCACCTTTGCATCCTGCCCAATGCCTTGAAAATACAGTCAAATATTTATTTTTTAAAGTACTTTTGATTTTTAAATGATAATTGCTGGTTTACAACCCAGGACTAGACATTTATATAACTTACGAGTGATCACTCCAATAAATTTAGTACCCATCTGACACTATATATATTTATTATAATACTACAGTGCACAAAAATTTGTGCACTTGGTAGAAGGGGGTCCCTCAGCCCAACCTGTGCCCTCTCGCAGTCTGGGACCCCTTGGGGTATGTCCACCTGCTGGCTTAGGCTCGCTCCCCGGGCGATTGGGCCTAAGCTGGCAGTCAAACATCCCTCTGACAGCCCGGGAGCCCTCGGGAGATGTCCACTTGCCAGTGGGGAGCAGGCCTAAGCTGCAGTCGGACATACTTAGCACTGCTGAGGAGGCGGGAAAGGCTCCCACCACCACCACTGTACTGGCAACCATCAGCCTGGCTTGTGGCTGAGCAGAGCTCCCCCTGTGGGAACGCAGTGACCACCAGGGGACAGCTCCTGCATTGAGCATCTGCCCCCTGGTGGTCAGTGTGTGTCATAGTGACCACTCGTTCTGCTGTTAGGGTCAATTTGTATATTACCCTTTTATTATTTAAGATTATTATATAAGATAGAGGCGTGGTACATGGGTGGGGCTGGCTGATTTGCCCTGATGGGTTATCACAGATCAGGGTGGGGGTCCTGCTGGGATGCCTGGCCAGCCTGAGTGAGTGGCTAATGGCTATTTGCAGGCTGACCAAGCCCCCAGTGGGGACCCTCACCCCATGAGGGTGTGGCCATCTGGGTGAGGGGCTGATGGCTGTTTGCAGATGGCCAAGCCCCCCAGCAAGGACCCTCATCCCATGAGGGTGTGGTCATCCTGGGTGAGGGGCTGATGGCTATTTGCAGGCTGGCCATGGTCCCAAGCTACCCAAGGTTCCAGCGAGGCTGGCTGGAAGCAGGTATGTGGAATTTATCTTCTATAATTGAAACTTTGTTGCCTTGAGCGGAGGCCACAGCCAGCCAGGGCAGGCAGGAGATTGGCTTCCTCCATCGCCAGGGCAACCAAGCCTCCTGCTTGCTCCAGTTCCGTGGCTGCTAGCTGCCATCTTGGTTGGGTCAATTGGCATAGTCACTCTGATTGGCTTGTGGGTGTGGCTTGGGGTGTAGCGGAGGTACTGTCAATTTGCATGTTTCTGTTTTATTACATTAGATTGACTATATTCCCTAAGCTGTGTGTGACACCCCCATGACTATTCTGTAAAATATTAAAGGATCGTTTCAGTAACCTGAGAGGTTTCCAGAACTTCCTATAGCACAAAGAAAGGGATTCTAAAGTCACCCTTTTCAGAAGAAAAATGATGCACAAATAATTGGGTAGCTAATTGTAAATAAATAATGCACTTTTATCTCGAATGAAACCTCACGGTGAACCGTTTACCCACTTCAATGCTTATGAAAAAATCAGGTTTTCAATAGGCCACTGAGACAAAACAAATATGAAATATTAAGTTTCAAAGAAACTTCCTGTCAAGCAGAAACAAACAAACTGAGAAGCTGTATTATGTTAATTGCCAAGACAGATTCATTTCAGTGGAGTTATAGTGGAGCATACAGGAGTAACTACTACCTGTTCAGTAGGTCACCAAGTTCCTATTATGAAGTCAAGACTCCATTTCTTTATTTGTAAAAGAAGTAATACTATCTGTCATCCCACTCCAGCACTATGTTTCAAAAAAATGAAGCTATATAAATACATTTTGAAAGCTATGTATATAATACATGGTATTTTTACTACAATTACATTTCATATTGAACTTTGCCCAAGCTTGTGAGGTTTTTAACAGGCTCAGTATTCTTGATTTGAGACTCTTCATAAATGATAGGAATCACCAATAAGATTGAATTAAAATGCCTGTGCTTTCATATGCTAGAATTAAGAAAGCTCTCAGGCCCCGGATGGGGAGCTGGGGAGCTAGTTGGTTAGAGTGTCATCCAATACACCAGGTTTGATCACAGATCATGGCACATACAAGAACTACTTAATGAATGCGTAGATGGGTAGAACAAGGGGTTGATGTTTCTTCCTTCTTCCCTCCCTCCCTCCTTCCTTTCCTCTCTCTCTCTCTCTCTCTCTCCCTCCCCCCCTCAAAATCAGTAAAATTAATTTTTTTAAAAAGTTCTCAATGTACATTTTTTGTGGTCTTCTTTTTAACCCAAAATATGTTCCTGGCATATAAACGGCATCCATCAAGTTATGAATGAATAAAATAAATAAATAAATAAATCCTGGTTCAGCTTCATCTTTAACCTTTAAGCCCCATTTTCTTATCTGTTAAAGACCCAACAACAGATAATTTATGAAATGTGCCCAGCATATAGTAAATTAGCAATCCCCCAACTATCTGGTCTCAGGCCCCCTTTACACTCTTAAAAACTATTGATGACCCCAAAAGAGGTTTCATTTATGTGAGTATATCTACTGATATTTACTATACTAGAAATTAAAATTGAAAATTTTAACCAGCATTAATTCATTTAAAATAGACCTATCTAATGTTAACAATAAACCCACTTACATTAACAGATATTTTTATTTTTAAAAATTCCAAAACAAAAAAATTGTACAAAAATATAAAATAAGTTATGTTTTTATTATTCTCTGTAACACCTGGTTTAAAAGACAGCTGGATTCTAATTTCTGGTTCTGCATTTCACCTGTTTAATATGTTGTTATAATTGAAGAACGTAAAGAAAATTTGGTCTTTCACTATGTGTAGTTCGAAAAACAAGTATTTTAATAGCCTTTGCAATGATATGAGAATTATTTTGTGATACACCAAAATTTAACAAGTGATAGTTTAAGGGTTAGTAGCAATATGGAGACAAAAACTATATCAATAACCTTGTTTGTACTGTTACATGAAAATTCATTAATCCATCCTAGCCTTTTTTAATTTTCAAATATTTTTACTGATTTTCAGGGAGGAAGAGGAACAAAGAGATAGAAACATCAATGAAGAGAACATTAATCTGCTGCCTCTTGCATGCCCTGCCCTGCCCCCCCAAACCAACTTTTGTTTTGTCATTGGCAGCAAAATCAGTTCTTTTCCTCTGCTCACTTTCAAGAAAATGTCTACCAATTATCCACCTGTATGTAACTAGCTTGTCAGTCCTTATAATTTAAAAATGATACTCCATGAAAAAGGTGGCTAGTTCAGTTCTCAACTCTATTGCACAAATCTTTTTCTTAAGACAACCCATCATGCTTCTGTGTACACCAGAAATACTTTGTACGTTTGTACGGTACTTTATAAGCATACTAGGGGCCCGGTGCACAAAAATTTGTACACTCGGGGTGGAGGGAGGCCCTCAGCCCGGCCTGTGCCCTCTCACAGTCTGGGACCCCTCAGTGGATGTCCTATGATGGCCCCAGTCTGCCAGGCGCCTTGTGTGTGTGTGTGTGTGTCACCACTGGGGACCTGCCCCCAGCCGCATCTGAGGCTTGGAACAGTCTTCCTGTGTGTGTCTACCTGCTGGGGGCCTGCCCCCAGGCACACCATCAAGGCTTGGAGCAGGCACCCCCTCTATGTTGATCTCTCAGACTGTTGCCCTCCCCTGCATGTTGTTCTCTTTTTTGAGCTGTGGCCAGGGCTGGGTGCTGCCTGCCTCCCAAGCTTGCCTACTGCCCATCTTCCTCCAGCCACCAGGAAGTAGGGAAAATCCCGCCTCGTAGTCAGGCCAGCCTTTTCCTGCTCCCTGATCCCCGAAAGGGGCCTGGAGAGCCACCAAGCAGGCCCCCAGCCCCCAACAGCTTGCTTTCCTGCTCCCCAGTGCCCCCCCAAAGGGCCTGGGGAGCCGCCAAGCATGCTGCCGGTTCTTTCCCACTCACCGGTCCCCTGCTGCCTTCCTTTCCCACTCCCCAGTGCCGCCAAGGGGTCTGGGGAGCTACCAAGCAGGACCCCTGCCCCTGCAGCCTTGCTTTCCCACTCCCTGATGCCCCGCAAAGGGCCTGGGAAGCCCACCAA
>PVJC01005022.1:0-12122 GCA_004026665.1 Murina feae
GCCGAGATTTTGGGGTTGTTCATTATGGCAGCGTAACCCTGTTTACCTAATGGATGCCCCTGATTTACTGTCTGTGACCTCAAGCAAGTCTCTCTGAGTGTCAGAACCAGGAAACTGGTATATTTCAGTGGTTTAAGAATTGGGCAGACTGGCTGCCCCCACTGCTTCCTAGATGTGTGTTTGTGTAAGGTACTGAGCCTCTCTGAGCCTCAGTTTCCTCATCTGTAAAATGGGGTGGTATTAGCTATATGGTGAAGGTGCAATGGAACGAGGCTTGCTAAGAGGTTGGTGACGTTCCTTGTACAGAGAACTGAATACAGTTAAACTATTAAGAGCAATATCCCTTTTTCAACAGAGGTCTTACTGTGGCTTGGAGGTGGGGTTGTGGGATGGGGAATGAGATACCACTGGGAAGAGATGCTATGGTTTCTGGACCATAATCTCCACCTGCTGACACTTTGCGGGAGATCCTGTTGGCTGGGAATCCGGGGATGAGGGCACCCAGCACTCCCATCCCTTTCCAGCACATTTTGTTCCTAACGTTCACTTGATGTCTGTCCACAGTGGCAATCAGAGTAATTTCTCTCAGATACTTCACTTTCTTTCTGAACCAAGTTTCACCTTCTTCTCTGCATGGGAAGCCTGTTGTCTGGTTCAGGAGGCGTCATGTGTCCATGACCCAGAAGGAGAGTGGAGGTAACTGCTGATTTTGCACCAGGAAGAGGACAGATGTCTAAGCTCTTGGTATCACCATGCAGGTCGTCCTGTCCTGCCTCCTGAGTGAGGGGTACATGCTGACCACCCCGTCATGCCCCCCACTCCTTACAGAGATGCCTCTTGGGTAAAGGACTGGAGGAATGTGGTTAGAGCCGTGCAGAGAGGAGGGCAGAGAGTTCACGCAAATGTCACCTCTTGAGTGAGTCTTTCCCAGCCCTCCTTCGTCACTATCACATCACCCTCTCCATTTCTTCATGACACTTAATATCCCAAGTATCTTGATTGTTACGTGTTTATCTGTATCCCCTTCCACCTCCCCTAGAACAGAATGCGGAGAGCAGGAATGCTGTCTCTTCTTCCAGTGACGCCTGAAAACAGCAGGTTTGAGGGAAATGAGGCTTTACAGAGGTCAGGGACACCTAGCAATGGAAAACCACTTACGTGTAATAATTGCTATTGTGTGTGTTGTTCAGAACAGGCTATATTGTCTTTTTGTGAGAGCTACAGTCTGGCGAACACGTAGAGTTTTATTTCTCTTGTAGCCTTAAGTCCCAATGGCCTTGAGAATCACAGAGCTAACTGCTCTCTAAACAGGGATTTTAATCTTGAGCAGCTGTCCTACAGGGAGCACTCACTGTGCTCCCAGACCTCAGACTAAATGCTCTATGCATGCTCTCTTAATCCTCACAACTCTTCTAGGCCAGGAACCCATTTGGTAGGTGAAGAAACAGAGGCCCAGACATGGTAAGTGACTTGCCTAAGGTCACATTACATGGCAGGGCCCAGGCTCATCCAGGTCTGTCTGATGCCAATGCCCTGATCTTTATCCCTCTAATCCATCTAGCTTTAAAACATGAAGTTGAAGATTTGGGGACATTCTCATCTCATCTAATAAAAGAGTAATATGCAAATTGACCCTCACTCCATTACACCTAAGCCACGCCCACCATCCAAGCCATGCCCACCAGCCAACCAGAGCGGCTGTATGCAAATTAACCCAGCCAAGATAGTGGCTGGCAGCCACAGAGCTAGAGCAAACAGGAGGCTTCTGTTGCACCAGCCATGGAGGAAACTGCCTGCCTAGGCTGGCTGGGCCTCTGCTCAAGGCAACAAAGTTTCAATTATGGAAGATAAATAAACCCCAGAAATCTGATTCCAGCCAGCCTCACTGGAACATTGGGTCAATGGGAGCTGTGGGGCAGCCTGAAAACGGCCCTCAGCCCCTCACCCAGGCTGGCAAGGCACCCCAGTAGGGACCCAAACCCTGAAGGGACTGTGGGCAGCCTGAAAATGGCCCTCAACCCCTCACCCAGGCTGGCCACACCCCTGTGGGGTGAGAGTCCCCACTGGGGGGCTTGGCCAGCCTGCAAACAGCCATCAGCCCCTCACCCAGGCTGGCCAGGCATGCCAGCAGGTGGACATCCCCCGAGAGGTCCCAGACTGCGAGAGGGCACAGGCTGGGCTGAGAGAACATCCCCTTCTCCCCCCCCGCTGAGTGCTCAAGTTTTTGTGCACTGGGCCCCTAGTTATGAAATAAGGATGAAACATCACAAGTAGGAATTGAGTGTTAAAGAGAAGAAAAATACCCTTCACATTTTTTGCTAAGTAAAAAGATACTTTCTAGCACTTTCTAGGGAACTTAACCCCTTTCCCCAAACCCCTCCACTGATTTGCTAAATTAAAAAAAATATCAATCTCAGGCAGCGTTGTGCTGGAGCTGGCCCACACTGGCTCACAAGCACGTCAGCGTGCACCTCTCCCCAGCTGTGAGTTCAGTGACATCATGCTGCCCAGCCTGGACGCAGCCGCAGCAGGGCCATTTCCACCACGGACACAGGCCTGACTGTAGGCATGGCTTCTCCCACTGGGAGAGCTGGTTATTAACCCTTTACCTGCATACACTGGCCCCAAACTGAAATCACCATCAGGAGCAAGTAGATCACTAAGAAAACACAAACCCTAACAAGTACTCTGACTTCCTTTGGGAATCTCTGCTGTCAGATGTGGCTGAGGTTCTGCTCTAGGAGTCATAGTAAAACCTGCATAACCTCGAAGGTGATCACAGGTAACAATTCTTTTGGTCACCGAATGGGCACGTTGCTAAAACCCATCACAGGAGATAAAGATGGTTCTTTCTGTTTTCTTGGCCCCAGTTCTGCATTATGTTCTGACCTCAGTTTGGGAGAACAGGTGCTCAGCTGTCAGAGGCAATGCATTGCCACTGGAAGCTTGCTTGGGGAGATGAAATGCTATTAGGAGTCCACTGGCCGAGAGCCCTTTTCTTAGAATCTAAGCAGTCAACTGTGAAAAAATTCGATGATGCTTTGACCTGGAAATTTGATTTCTCAGAATCCAGCCAACAGAAATATTGCCAACAGGGTTTAAAGTGTGTGCATAAGGATGCTCTGTGCAGCCCTATTTGAAATGCAAAAACTTGAAAGCCATCAATAGAGAAACGGGTATTTTAATTACGGCCCATTTGTACCATGGAACACAAGTATCCTCTTAAAGGAATGTGGAAAGTCTTTAAAATGTGAAAACTTGGGCCTGGCTGGTGTGGCTCAGTGGTTGAGTGTTGACTTATGAATCAGGAGGTCGTGGTTCAATTCCAGGGCAGGCCACATGCCCAGGTTGTGGACTCGATCCCCAGTAGGGGGCGTGCATGAGGCAGCGATCAATGATTCTCTCTCATCATTGATGTTTCTATCTCTCTCTCCTTCTGCCTTCCTCCCTGAAATCAATAAAAAAATATTTTTAAAAAAATGTGAAAACTTTGTAGATATCATCATGGGAAGATGTCCATAAGATGTTGTAAAAAGGGGTGCAGGAGTCACATAGAAAGCAATGTGTGATATGATCCCATGTCTGTAAAAATGCATTTCTATATGTATTTATAAGGGGAAGACATTAGAAGAACTCACCTCAGACCTTCAGAAGGAATTTCCTCTAAGAAGGAAAATGAATTGAGGACTAGGGGAAGGGGTAAAGGCTTTCATCGTCTAATCTAATAAAAGAGTAATATGCAAATTAACCATCACTCTGCGACACCTAAGCCATGCCCACCAGCCAAGCCACACCAATCAGAGTGGCTATATGCAAATTAGCCCAGCCAAGATGGTGGCTGACAGCCACAGAGCTAGAGCAAGCAGGAGGCTTCTGTTGCACCAGCAATGGAGTAAAGTGCCTGCCTAGGCCAGCTGGGCCTCTGCTCAAGGCAACAAAGTTTCAATTATAGAAGATAAATAAACCCCAGAAACCTGATTCCAGGCAGCCTCACTGGGACATTGGGTCAATGGGAGCTGTGGGCAGCCTGAAAACGGCCCTCAGCCCCTCACCCAGGCTGGCCAGGCATGCCAGCAGGTGGACATCCCCTGAGGGGTCCCAGACTGCGAGAGGCCACAGGCCTGGCTGAGGGACCTCCCCACCCCCCGAGCGCACAAATTTTTGTGCACCGGGTCCCTAGTATTTTATATACTTCAGAATTTTTGGAAAAAGTTTAATAGGAATAAATTATATTTATTACTTTAGCAGTTTTGTTTAAATAAAATATTGTGGGAATTGTTTCAAGGCTGTAATTTTCAAACAAATTCCATGAGCCACAAAGATATTTTGGAAATAACTAGGGTGCTTTGGTGCGAGTGGGAGGGGGCCCAGGTCTCCTAGACCCCAAGCCTCCGTTTCATAGAAGCTCCATTTTGAAAAAATTGCTTTACATTCTTGGGGTTTCCATTTCTTTTAAAAAAGGATTTCTGCTGCTGCTGCTGCAAAAAAGGGGGTGGTGGTGGTGGTGGTGGTGGTGGTATAAACCACTACATCAAAGGAAACGACAGTTTTAAATTTATCCCAGCCGAGAACAGGGGATCCATTGGAGTCACTGGTCTATCAGTAGATGCATGATTTGTATTTCTTGTTGCACCTGAGGTTAGCTTATCTGGGCTCTGGTGCAAGAGATGAGGAGGGTGTGGGGTGGGGTGGGGATTTGAGGATGGGGTGGGGAGATGGGTGGTAAATATCCTCAGGGGAGAGGGGTGGATTGACTTCAGGATTTTGGAAGAGAAGACTGGCCAAGAAGACTGGGCCAGTGCAGACTTGGGGCCAAGAAGACAGAAAAGACCGTCGTTATCACCTTTGATTGGCTGAAGCTTATTCGGGTGGGAGTGTGGAGTTCCCTCCAGGGTCAAGTATTGTATTTAACTCAGCCTTGGATTTCACACAGCACATCCAGTCCTTTTTGCTCCACTCTTGCAGGGAGCACGGTTCTCCTTAAAGGACCAATGCTCTCCATGCCTGCCTGTCATTTGTTCCCCCTGTGTGCAGAGCAGTCCTGCAGCAGTGGCCTCTGGGCTTTTGCATGAGCCCACCCTGCTGGTGGGGACACACCCAACACTTTTCTTGGCCTAGACAATATGTGCTGGAGCTTGTGCCTGAGTAAACCCAGCTGCTCCAGGGACCGGAACAGCCATTCTCTTGGGTCTAAGAGGAGAAATACACACACACACACACACATACACACGAGGCCCAGTGCATGAAAATCGTGCAATGGGGGTGGGGGGTGGGATGGTCTCTCAGCTCAGGCTGCACCCTCTTGCAGTCCAGGAGCCCTCAGGGGATGTTTGAATGATGAACATCCTTAGCACTGCTATGGAGGTGGGAGAGGCTCCTGCCACCACCGCTGCGCTCACCAGCTTTTGGCTGTTCTGGCTGAGCACCACTCCCACTATGGGAGCACACTGACCACCAAGGGGAAGCTCCTGCGATGAGCATCTGCCCCCTGGTGGTCAGTGTGTGTCATAGCGACCAGTTCCACCATTTGGTCGATTTGTATATTAGCCTTCATATATAGATATAGATTAGATATAGATATAGATATAGATATACATAATCTCCAAAGACTTGAGAGAAAGGAGAAATACAAGGGCAAAGGGAAAGGAAAGAGTAAAAGGTATGGAAGAGGAGGAAAAGAAAGAAGAGCAAATAAAAAAATATTGTTGGGGAGACATGGTTCAAGAAGAGAAGTGGAGAGCAGAGCCTGGCTGTGCGTCCGGTGGCGTGCCTGTCTAGCTGGCCTGGCCGTGGTGTAAGTGCTCCCACCATGCCTGATGGATTTAAGCCCCCAGTGTGACATCACCAAATGTGGAGCTGGGGCGCTGCACACAGTTGTGTCCCACAACCTACCCCTGTTTGGATCTCGCAGAACACAGAGCAAAGGAAACTCCTAAAACAACCCACCCACCGGGAAACAGCAAAGGCAGGGGAATAACAAATGGGCATTTCCTTCCCCCCCACCCCCCAGTCCATTACTGGTTGCAGCAGGTGGAAGGGCTGAGACCTACTTTGTGTTCCAGCAGGTGATCAAGGGCTTCATGGTGTGGTGGGTGTGGTCGATAGTCAGGGCCTCCAGAAGCCAGTGGAGGGCACACAGCTGGCGGAAGAGGGGTTCCCTGCCAAGACAGAGAAGGAGCACAGTGGGATCCCATCAGAATAACGCTCTTCACAACTGTGCTGGCTCCCAGTTAGAGATGTCCTGCTCCTGCATGTGGACTCCCCATGCATCAATTCATTAATCCTTTGCAATGGCCCCATTTTACAGATGAGGAACCAGAAGCTCAGAGGAGTTAAGGAATCTGTGCCACGTCACTGGGCTAGTAGGTGGCAGAGCCATGATTTGACATAAGATACCCTTGCCCAAGTTGTGTGTGAGAAAAGGAGAGATGCTGAAGGGGTTCTACGGCTAGAGTTCTTGACTTGGGCAAATGAGGGGATTGAAGGGAATTAATATCCTACAGGTATCCAATTGTTCACCCGATGGAAGTACAATAAGTACGCTAAGAGTGTAGAAGAAGTCTGGAAACCCAGGGAACCTAGTGTATTTACTATACTTCCCCGCCACCCCCAGATTAACAGTTGGACCCATTGCTTTAAATGTATAAATCCTTTGAACACTGAAGAAAAATATATTGGACTATTATTTGAAAATCCAACTAAATCCTGTTTAAAATACGTTTAACCTATATTTGCTGGTTTGGGGGGGGCATCTTATGTTACAATGAGCCAGGCGTTGACTTTACATGAGTTATTAATCCTCCCAGCCGTCTGTGGGGTATGAATCCTTACCCACAGGTTAGAGAAGAGAGAACAGCTCAGAGAGGCACAGACATCTTGCTGTAGGTCACACATCTTGTTGGTGACGGAGATGGGATGTGACCACCTCACTTCATGTTCCCAACATCCCTGTAGGGAGGGGACTGCCATTTTGTTCTCCTCGTGGACCAGGGCCTTGAGGCTCAGAGAGGTAAAGCGAGTTGCCCAAGGTCATGCTTGGTTTTGACCTCGAGGATTAGTGAGGATTTGAACCCGAGTCTGTTTAACCCCAGAAACTGTGCTTCCCTGGGCCTGACCTCTGGATTCGAGGCCCTGGCGAAGCCAATGCAGTGGCCACCTGAGGGTGAGGTCAGCAGAGGGTTAACCTGCTGCACGTTCCCTGGGGAGAGGTGGAGTCCTCACCAGCACCCCCTCCCTCAAAGTTTCGCCTCTTAAGCCAATGGGCACGCTGCCTTCATTCTTAACCTGTGTGACCGCTCTTCTCTGCAGCTGTGCCCAGCCTTCATTGATGCCCCCAGGGCCCCTGCACCTGCTGCTCAGGGGCAGGAAGGAGTCCACCTGCCCTGCTTCCAGGAAAGCCCCATAGCAGAGGCTGACGCCCATGCCTGGGCTCAAGTCCTGAGCTGACACAGGGTCATCCTGGAAATCCCTTGTGGAGGCAATCGTTTCACTCAGCTTGAAGGGGCACGGCCCCCATGCACCCCACGCATCCCATGCACCATACCAGGGGTGGCCGTGTCCACTAGGCCTTAGGAAGAAACCCAGAGTCAGCAGCTCTTTTTTCTCCTCTGGAGCCCCCTCCTGCCTCCTTTCCTTCCTTCCACAAATTATTTACTGAGCACACACTATTCCTTCCCTTTTAATTTAAAGGACATGTCAGCCCACAGCCCTTTCCATTTTGTCTCTCTTCCCCCTTAATGCCACCTTGACACCCCCTCCCACACACACCTTTTGGCAGCTCTGGGCGCTGGGCCATGTCCAGCACTTCACCAAGAGCAGCAAGCAGTGAGTTGTGTTGTGTGCCTGACCCTGTGCCTAACACCGCACGTCACCCTCACAGTATCCCCAGGAGGTTGTGAAAGACCTGGAGATCCCCCCTCTTCTGTTTACAACTTAGAGCCCCTGCAGGCTTGGGCTTTGGGTTGGGTGAGGTGGGTACGGGGAACGGGGTGGGTGAGTAAAGGGAGGTCACTGGGGATGTGGGGCTGTGAGCATCAGAGTCATTTCCGCAGGCAACAAGCACAGGTGCACACCCGACCCCGTCCCTCCCTGTGAAATGCAGGGGATAATAGATGAGAATGCCGACCAGGGTGCACACGCATGCTTCCGAAACTCCTGAGCACAGAGCTCCGGGAGGGCACCCTGTGGTCAGCGGGCCTGGAGAGCCCACTTTGTTGAAACTGCCATGCCAGCCCAAGTACGTGTGGGTGTGAGCATCCCCGAGCAGAACATAGTGTTTTTCCCATTTAGTAAGAGAGATAGAAAGATGCCTACCAAGGCCTTCCAGCCCTCGTGCTCACTGCCAAGGGCAAACCTGGACACAGGTCACAGGCACTCCCCTCCCTGCACAGTCGCTTCCATGAAAGGCTGGGAGGGACAGGCCAGTCATCTCAGAGCTGGAAACTATTCTCTCTCACCCATTCAAAGATCAAAGTCAAGCCCAGCCAGCATGGCTCTGAATCAGGAGATCACAGTTAGATTCTCCCTCAGGGCACATGCCTGGGTTACAGGCTTGATCCCCAGTAGGGGGCGTGCAGGAGGCAGCCAATCAATGATTCTCTCTCATCATTGATGTTATCTCTCTCTCCCTCTCCCTTCCTCTCTGAAATCAACAAAAATATATTTTAAAAAAAAAGACCAAAGTCAAGTCTCCATTGACTTGATTGAATTGATCGCCATAAAGTTAGTTGAGAATTTCAGCTGGTTTGGGGACCACTTGCATTGGGATTGAGGGGACTGAGCAGCTCCATCCACACTGGTGGACATGCTGACTGAGGATGTGAGAACTGACCGCATCCCTGCCTTTGGCAGACGGATTACAGAATGCCGCGATGCAACCCCTCGCTGCAGATGCACACTTTGTAGTGTGACTGCGTCTCCCCCAGCAAGAGATGGAGTATTTTTATATTCCATGTATCTGGGCTGGACTGATGCCTTGCTGTGGCCAGTGAAGGTGGTGGAAGGATCACTGTGTCCACTCTGAGCTTAAGCCTCAAGAGTCTAGATGCTTCGGCTCTTGTTCTTGGAACGAGCCCGAGCTGGGATGATGAGAGACACGGGCTCAGTCACTCCCGTTACCCCAGCCAACAACCCATCACCAACAACCTGAGAATGAGGCCATGCAAGATGGGCCGCCCTCCAGCTCGCCCATCCGCAGGGTGCACACACGTACTCTAGCCTAGCCAGCATCAGCCAAGCTGGCCTGGATTGGAAGAGCCACCGGCTAACTTATGACTTATGAGCATTAACAAGTAGTTGCTGTCTTAAGCCACCCATGCTGAGGCAGGTCTGTAACACAGCAATAGCCTATGATATAGTCATCAAATGCAGCAGAGCCTTTTGGCAGCCAAGGAGGAGAAAGTGCAGCTTCAGTCCGGGCAGGAGTCGGCAGACTGCTGCCAGTGGGCCTACTGCCTGTGTTGGCAAATAAAACTTTTTTGGAACACGGCCACATCCATTCATTGTTGCTTTCATACCGCCACGGCAAAGCTAAGTAGTTTCAAGAGAGACCGTCTGCTCTGCAAAGGCTAAATTATTTACTGTATGTCCATTTAAGAGAAAGCTTGCTGATCCCTGGTCTGGGGCATAACAGATGATGATGATGATAAATAGTAATCGTAGTAGCCCACCTAACAAACCTGATTCAAAGATCTGACTTAGGAGCTAGGAGATCAGGATTCCTGTTGAAGAACTTAGGCAGGGTTTGCCCCCTCTCTGAGCTTCAGTTTCCCCATCTGGCATTGAAAGAAGATGAGCAAGAAACTTTCCAGTTACTTCCAGTTGATTTGAGCCTCAATTTGCTCACACCAAATGAGTGGAGAGTGGGCATACATTTTTCCAGGCTTTCCACTCCCACCCGTTACTCCCCACCTCCCATCCCCAGATGATTGGGATGCAAGTGAAAGCGAGACCCACTGATCTTCACCATTTGGTTTCAGAGGCTTATCCATGACAGAGACAGGCAGAAGTACAAGGACTTCCAAGAGACCTAATTAGGAGAAATCGCAAGGCCTGTCGATGTTTTAAGAACATCAGCCTTCAGCTGCCAGTTGTAATGTCTCTGAACAAATATGTCTATTTAGAAGCCAATCCTAATATCTACCAGAGAGAAGTATGTAGGAGGGAAGTGGGGAGTGAGGTGTCAAAAGCTGGAATATTAGGGAAGGATAGGGATGTGTCCAAACACATGGTAGTGGTGGTGATGGTGATGATGGTAGTGATGATGATGATGATAGTGATGATGATGATGATGATGATGGAGATGGGGTTGCTGTTGATAGTGATGGTGATGATGGTGATGGTGGTGGTAATGGTGATGATGATAGTGATGGTGGTGGTGATGATAGTGATGGTGATGGTGATGATGATGATAGTAATGGTGATGATGATGGTAGTGATGGTGATGGTGATGATAGTGATGATGATGATGATGATGATGATAGTGATGATGATGATGATGATAGTGATGATGATGATGATGCTGATGGTGATGGTGATGATGATGATAGTGATGATAATGATGGTGATGATGGTGATAGTGATGGTGATGATGATGATAGTGATGGCAATGGTGATGATAGTGATGGTGATGATAGTGATGATGATGATGATGATGGAGATGGGGTTGCTGTTGATAGTGATGGTGATGATGGTGATGGTGGTGGTAATGGTGATGATGATAGTGATGGTGATGGTGATGATGGTGATGATAGTGATGATGATGGTGATGGTAGTGGTGGTGATGGTAGTAGTGGTGATGGTGATGATGATGATGTGGCATTTTCCACACATGAACTAAGTGCTCTTATTAGTGATCATCTTTTCTCTGCCATCTCATCCTCTGATTTCACTTTTGCATTATTTGACTCTTCAAGTACACATATCGTGAGCTCCTCAAAGGCGCTGAGATATCCTTTCTGTGACATTTAGGTGACATTTAGGAAGTCAGGCAGACTTGCCTTCAACCTTAGCACAGCAACACACTGAGCTCTATGAACTCGGGCTTCTGCTTTCTCCCTGCAGAGAGGGGACAACAACATACCTATACGAGAGGCCTGGGTGAGGTAATGCCTACAGAGCAGGCAGTGCGCTGTCACCACTGTGCATACCGTGGGGGCCTAATGCTATTTGACAGAGGAGTGGACAGGGGACAGAGGAGTCTAGAATTCAGTGCATTATGTTCTTTTGCCCCTGGGTATGATTTTGCACCCAGGGGTCATTTGTCAATGTCTGGAGACAGTTTTGGTTGTCACAACCGGGGGTTGGGTGCTATTGGCCCCTAATGGGTAGAGACCATGGATGCTGCAAACCCCCTACAATACACAGGACAGTCCTTCACAACAAGGAATTACTCCTCCCAAGATGTCAGCAGTGCCAAGGCTGAGAAACCCTGCCTGCCCTGCCGTCCAAAGCTTCTATCTCTGCGCCTGGAATCTTCCCATTGAAAAGTGCTAACTAGCAAAAGAGAAAAAGTTGGACTTGAAATTCTTTGGCATAGACCCAAGGGGAACAAGATGTCAAGGTTTTGGAAAGCCAGAGTGTCCTTCAGAGGGTTGATTGGCCCGGCACACCATGCAATGATGAGTTCACGCCGGGGTCAGGAGACGCAGGGCTTCTCGGGGAAACAGCTCTGCGAGTCTCGGGGAAAACCTGTCCCCTGCGCCCCTGTGAGATGTTCTCACACATGCTCTGTGAGGCCGTGGACAGATTCTATCAGGCTTTGCAAACTATTTGACATTTAGAACGTCTGGCTCAGTAAGGAACGGAGTGTCTTAGTCCCAGCTGATTTGCCACTTAGCTCTAAACCACCGTGTCTGCTTTCTGTTATTTTTATATGCCAATAGTGTTGTCAGCTCTAGGCTCCATGTCCCTTTCGGGAGGACAAAGGGACAGCTGGGCGAGTCATTTCACCTCGGCTTCTTTGAGAAGCTAGTGAGGCAGACGAGCCAGGGGCGAGACTGTACTTACACGTGGGACTCAGGCAGCAAGGGTGCAATGATGCAGCTGTACTTGGGGGTGAATGGGCGGACTATGAGTTCAGCCCCTGCCTTCTTCATCTTCTTGTCATCATAGGTGCTGAAGGA
>PVJC01005022.1:12222-61050 GCA_004026665.1 Murina feae
TAATGGGGTACATGCCCTTGACCGGAATCGAACATGGAACCTCTCAGTCCGCAGGCCAATGCTCTATCCACTGAGCCAAACCGGTCAGGGCTGGATATATTTTCTTAAAGAGCTAGACAAGTCTTTCTGACTTTGTAGGACATAGGGTATATGTCACAACTACTTTTGGCATGAAAGCAGCCATTGACAGTATGTAAACAACATGTAAGGGCAGTGTTCCAATAAAACTTTATTTACAAAATCAGCCTTGGGGACTAGATTGGCCAGCATGGCCTCCCCACCCTTTTCTAGATAGTGATAAATGCTATGGGGAGCAAAAAGCAGAGCAGGAGTTTGTAAGATGCTGGGAGCACTGGGAGTTGCACTTTTAAGTAGGATAATTGGGAAGGCGTCATGGAGAAGGTGACATGTGATAAAAATCTGCAGAGTGTAAAGGAGTGAGCTGTTGAGATGTCTGGGGGCACAGCATTCTGGAGTGAGGGAACAGCATGTGCAAATGTCCTGAGGTGCACCTGGGTTGCAGAGACAGCAAGGAGGCCAGTGTGGCTGGAGTGGAGTGAGCAATAGAGAGAGAAGGGAGAAGGGGGTGGAGAGAGAACAGGCCTTGGGGACTACTGCAAGGACTTTGGCCTTTGCTCTGAATAAGTGTAAAGGATTTTGAGCTGAGAGAATACATGATCTGACCTGACTCTGAGGAAGATCCCTTTGGCTGCTATTTTGAGAATTGCCTATTGTGAGGGCAGAGGAGACTAAGGGAGGGGGGCACATATTGGGAATTTTCCTTCCTCCTGAGAATTTGAGGACAATCTTGGGGTCACAGAATGAACTGAAAAATGGGACCAGAATCTTGGTTGCCTGATTTCCATTTCCATGGGCTTTTAATTCAACACCAGAGCCAAGGAAGCCACAAGCAAATACTTTGGCAGTGTCTAGTCTTTTTTTTTTTTTTTTTTTTTTTTTTTTTTTTTTTTTTTTTTTTTTTTTTTTTTTTTTTTTTTTTTTTTTTTTTTGATGTCTTCCAATTTATTCAGGTCTTTGTTATTTTCTTTCAGTGCTGTTTTGTAGTTTTCAGTGGACTGGTTTTACTTTTTTGTTGACTTGATTGGGATGACATTGGTTAATAAAATTACGTAGGTTTCAGGTGTACAATTCTATAATATGTCATTTGTATATTGTATTATATATTCACCACCCCAAGTAAAGTCTCCTTCTATCACCATTTTTATGGCAGTGCTTTCTGCAGAATATGCAGAAATTAACCCAGCTTTTACACACCTTAACCTCTGGTTTTAAGTCTTCTCTCAACCACGATGAGAAGGCCAATTTTACCTCTTGTTTTCACCCCACCTTTTCAGCTGAAAAACCAGCTTGAGCACAGTGGGAAAGACTATGAGCGGGCAGAAATCTTTGGGGACATGCTTGACTTCCTTTTTCCCTTGCATAATTTATCAGACTTAAAACTTTTGTCTGAAAGAACTTATCCTGTGGTCTTACATTCAGAAGGGAGAAAAGTAATCCCCCTTGCTTTTATAATACACAGGATCAAATACCTTGTTTAAAAATGAACACTTGTACTTCGGATACTTCTGTGACTAGAATTATAGAAGCACAGTTCTTAGATGTGAGATGCTTTCAAGAGTGCCTGGGAGTTAAGATTTTTAGCCCTAGCCCTGGCTGATGTGGCTCAGTTGGTTGAGCCTTGTCTTTTGCATCAAGAGGTCTCTGGTTTGATTCCTGGTCAGGGCACATACCTGGGTTGCAGGTTCAATCCTTAGTAGGCGAGGAGTGCAGGAGGCAGCCAATTAATGTTTCTCTCTCTCTTCGTCTCCCTGCCTCTTACTCTCAAATCAATAAAAACATCAAAAATAGTTTTAGTCATAAATCTGAGGATTTTAGGCATTTGAGGCCCAAAGAGATCAAATTCTTTTTATTGAATAAGAGGAGCCAACAATCACTGAGAACTTTCCATGTGCCAGACTCTGTGCTAAGCATTGCTTCATTTAATCCTCAGAATAAACATGAGAATTTGGTATCAATTGTATGGATGAAGAGAAAGGAGGTCTTGCCCAGTGTTAAACAGTTGTATGGGGGAAGGCAGAAATTGAACCCAGTCCTGTGCTCTTAACCACTACTCTGTACTGGTCAGGATGACCTATCAATGCTGTTCTATAACCCTTGCCTCCCAATGGCTACATTTAATGGCAGTAATAGCTTCTGGTTATCCTATATAATAAAACCCTAATATGAAAATTGACAGGACAGTGGAACCACCAGTCGCTATGACATGCACTGACCATGAGGAGGCAGATGCTCAATGTGGGAGCTGCCCCATGGTGGTCAGTGCACTCCCACAGGGGGAGCGCCATTCAGCCAGAAGCCGAGCTCATGGCTGGCAAGTGCAGCAGTGGTGGCAGCGGGAGCCTCTCCCACCTCCACTCAGGCAGGCGGTAAGGAGCCAGGGGTCCTGGACTGCGAGAGCCCTGGACTGTGAGAGGGGTGTCTGATTGCTGGCTTAGGCCTGATCCCCAGGCTTAGGCATATGTCTAAGATGGCAGGTGGATATCCTCCAAGGGTTCCTGGACTATGAGAAGGCACAGGCTGGGCTGAGGGAACCCTCCCCCCAGTGCATGAATGTTGTGCATCGAGCCTCTAGTATTTTAATAATTGGCCTTGTACAGCTCATAGAATTCACCAGAGAAGACATAACCAGACCAGTGTCTACAAGAGGAGCGACCTCATGCATATTTAAACCTGTTAAACTTTAAGTAAGCCACGTCTCTCACCCGGAGAGGGGAGAATGGTGTTTTGTGACCGTGGATCAAAAACCCCATCCAAACAAGGGAAACGTTACAACTGAACGATCTTTAACAGATTCCGCCTCTCCCAGCCCCCGTTCACTTGCCTGTTACCCTGAGCACAGCTCCTGCACAAAAGAGCCGGTTTATTCCTTCTTTTTATTGCAGGAAAGGCAGCCAGCTGGCCGGTGGCCCTGGCAGCAGCAGACCGTGGGCACCGTTGGCTCAGGGGAGGCAGAGTTTGCTCTGAGCTCCTGAGACCCTCATGGAGAGGGTACCCCTCTCGGCCCCCACCCCCAATCATCGAGTGCCCTTCTCTGCATCACCTGCCCCTTCAAGGTTCCATGAGGGCACTTCCCGGTGGCCATTGAGTGGCTGGATGGAGGAAGCTCTGGTCATGATGTGCCTGCTTTTTCTGGTTTTGTTTAATGTTTCTGACTTTAGGCAAAAAATACCATCACAGCCTCCCTTTTCAGCCCTGGCCTTCCTAACCAGAAATGCTGGCTGTGAGGATTTCTTGTGGGCTCATAGGCATCTGTCTAACAGCGCCTCTTTTTTGTCATCCAGTGAAGTCCCACTCGGCATTAAAGATCCTGCTCAAAAGCCCTGACCCTGGGATTCCTGCCAGATTCCCTAAACTGGAGGGAACGGGCATTGTGAAATAAAAGGAGAATATTTGTATTGGTCTCTTCCTCTGGTTTTTGGCACAGAGCTCGCAAAACCCTTGTAATGTCCTAGCACTAGGACCATCTTTTGTTCTAATATTTGCTCTTAGACCTTGGTTTCTGACACACAATTCCTAAATTCTTTGGAATTTCCTGGGTGACAGGATTGTCTGTTGTTCTAATAAGGCAACTCTTGGGGGGTTCTTGAGTGGCTTCCAAAAGCCATGATTAGAAGCTTGGAACTGCCCCAGCGGGTAGCTCAGTTGGTCAGAGCAGCATCCTGTGCAACAAAAAGGTTGTGTGTTTGGTCTCCGGTCAGGGTGCCTGCAAAGGGCAACCAACTGGCGATTCTCACATCAGTGCTCCTCTCTCTCTCTCTCTCTCTCTCTCTCTCTCTCTCTCTCTCTCTCTATATATATATATATATATATATATATATATATATATATATTTTATTGATTTTTTACAGAGAGGAAGGGAGAGGGATAGAGAGTTAGACACATCTGTGAGAGAGAAACATTGATCAGCTGCCTCCTGCACGCCTCACACTGGGGATGTGCCCGCAACCAAGTTACATGCGCTTGACTGGAATCAAACCTGGGACCTTTCAGTCTGCAGGGTGACACTCTATCCACTGAGCCAAACCAGTCAGGGCTCTCTCTCTCTCTTTTGCTGGGTGTCTCAACACCTCCTTTCTATCCCTGATTGGTGCCCCATTCTGTCTGCATGAGCTAAGGGTCCCAGGAGTTTGTTCATGCTGAGTGGCACCGTCCATGGCTTCAGGTGTCATTCATTTGGGATCTCAGGATGCTTCTAAGTGATGACCCGAGTCCCAAGGGGAATTATGTGAGCATCTCTAAGCCTTATCCCTAATCTCTAAAATGGGGCTAATAATAACACCTAGTTCATAGGACTGTGTTAAAATTTAGACAGAAAGATGTGCATAAAGCATATAGTAGACCCATTATAATTATTGCTGTAGTTGTTGTTATTAATTGCTGTTGTTATATGATGAACATTTCATAATGGGTTGGTCTGAATGTGGTCCTCTCTTGGCTAGAGGAAAGACCTTTACCCCCCAAAAGGGGGGGCTACTTTATTAAATAAACCAACAGACACGTTTTGTCCACCTGCTGGACACTGAGCTACGACCTAGGGTTTCAGGCAAAAGCCTAGAGTATTGGTGTGGATTAAAGTGAACTAGCATACAGACACGAAATGGAGACCCAGAGTCCAAATGGGTTGGGGGTGGTATTTGGGTTGAAATCCAAAAAAACCAGGAGAGGAAAGCATTTAAGCTGGGCTTTTAGAGATAATTAGAACCTTAGTTGGACAAGGATGTAGGGGAGAGCAATGGAAGGCCCAAGGAACAGCATGGGAAAAGGCCTAGAGGCAGGGACAAGCCTGGGAAGGAGAGGGAAAGAGGCACATTTGGGGACCAGCAAGGTTTCCTATGTAGCTCCTGGTGTTGGATATGAGGACAGACACATGTAGCAGAAAATATTCCACTGAATTCCAGAAGGTGAGGGTGGCAAGGTAGGGTGGACCAGACTAAACTAGTCATTAGACACTCGCTGGAGAAGGGGTCCCCACGCTGAGAGAGCTGCCATCCCTCAACCCAGCCAGGCAGCGTTCGCTGTCCAAGGTCCTTCCTAAGACCACGGTGCCACAGCTACTCTGTCTACTTACAGCACAAAGGTGTCCCTGGAATGGATTTCTGAGATCTTTTTGGGTGGTTGGAATTTGTGTTCCTCTTCCTCTTTCAGTTTCTGAAGTTGCTGTTGCTTCTTTTTCAGTGCACTCTCCTCCCTCAGCATGGCAAAATACCCGCGGCCTATCTTCACAGAGCGAATCAGGAAGCTAGAGAGATGGAGACAGATGAATTGACTATTAAGAAAGACACTGTCTTGCCCTGGCTGGTGCTGTGCGTCATCCTGGGCACTGGAAGGTCGTTGGTTCAATTCCCGGAAGGGGACATGCAGGAGGCAGAGTGTGGGGCCAGCGCAGAGGATACCCATCACGTGTGGCTGTCGCGTGTGGCAGTGGGAGGGCTCCAGGGACGCTGGCAGACCCAGCCAGATTTGGGCTCCGATTTCAGTGTGTAACTGGACAAAAGCCTCCACCTTCCCCTGCAGAACATGTGGCCAATTAGATGTTGAAATGTATGTGTTACAGATGGAATTGTGTTCCCCCCAAATCCGTAGTTGGAAGTCTTAACCCCGGTACGTCCGAATAGGACCTTATTTGGAAATAGGGCCATTGCAGATGTAATTAGCTAGGGTGAGGTCATGTTGGAGTAGGGTTGACTCCTCATTCTATATGACAAGTGTCCCTATAAAAGGGAGAAATTTGGACAGAGACACGCATGCAAAAAGAATGCCACGCGAAGATGAGGCAGAGATGGGGCTGCAGGATGTCCATTCAGGGAGCTTGAAATGCTCCCCTGGCATGTGGAGGCCCATTTAAAAAATGCTTAATATTTTAGCAAGTTCCCATTTAATTCCCTACATTTTCTTCATCATTATTGCCGATTACCGGGCTATTTGTGTGAAGGGAGCTATTTGTAGGGAAGAGCAGGTTTTGCCTTTAAATCCATGCACTCGGGCCTCTTGCTCACTGCTTTCCGCAATGGGAAACTCCCCTGGCTAACATCGCTAACGATGGGGAGTGAGATAATTAAGTGCGTCAGGCAAGCGGAGGGAGGAAGCGGATTAGAAAATGAAGTTTCCTCTACCCAATGCATCTTCCTCTTAACCAGTGCATGAGGGTGGGCTTTTATTTCTAAGGGACTCATGTTCTCTGCAGGGGAGTCTGTGTGAGCTGACGAATGAGGAATGTCCCTGTGGCCCATCGGGACACACTCAGCGGGGATTTGCTGAGATGGACAGAGGGCAGGGGTGGGCACCCAGGCTTCACTCCCCAGACCTTCAGGCTTGAGGGCAGGTGTCTGCAGAGGCAAGGCGTGGGCAACAGCCCCGGGATGGGATCTCCACTCTGCTTCTCCCTTAGCAGGTTGTCAACCTCTTCACCTTCAAATGGGGAAAATATTAGTTCTTGCCTCTGAGGGCTGTTGGGAGGATTAAATGAAACAGATTGTGGCATCAAGAGCTCAGTTTGTGCCTAGCACACAGGATTCGGTGACTGGGAGCAATTATTATTGTCAGTTTACCCAAGAGTCCTGAGCGGTTGGTGTGACTTACAGATGAGAAAACAGGGAAAGGTTAAGTAGACGACGAGGGTCGTAGGGCCGGAAAGGAGCCAAGCAGGGATTGGGAGCCCGTGGGCGATTTCACAGCCTCTCTCTCCACCTGCATGCTGCATGCACGTTCAGCAGGAGCTTTACAGCATAGAGTTTATGTGTCTCTGGGCCATTGTGCAGAGTTCATCTCTAGGCTTCTAGAAGGAAAATGGTGGCTTCCCCTTCCCCTCTGGACCAGGCTTTACCTGGTGTAAGGCACTGCCTGTGGCACATTAGGTCACTGTTCAGCAAATGCTCGCATCCCCCCTCCCTTCTTTAGGCTTTGCCGATGTGACTTCTTTGGCCAATGGGATGTTAGTAGATGTGACTTGGACAGAAGCTTGACATAAGCTTGCTCATTTAGGTCAATGACAAGGAAAGAAACCTCACTATTTCACTAAATCCAGAAGAATGAGAAAGCATGGAATAGACCTGAACCAAGCTAATGTTAGCCTAGATCAGTAAAACCTCAGTTAACCTACAGACACATGAGCAAGGAAGAAACACTAAAAGTCACAGAGTTTTGGGGACATCTTGTTACACAGCATATTATGGTGAAAATGGCTGACTAATACATTATCCCTTATAAGACACCATTATTTCATGAACCACGAAGAAGAAAAAACCCATGCCAATTACATTAAGTCAATTGCATCTCCAATTCAGAGATGTTAAGAAATGCCTCTTAAATATGATAAAATATGGCAGTAAGGAAGAAATTGCCTCAAACCCGAGAAAAGATAGTCTGGAACAGAACTTGGATCATGGAGTAATTAACAGCCCCTTCTAAGAAGCATCTAGCATATCTGGTAAAATATTTGGGCAATTTTCTAATCATTAGAGTCTAATGAGATTAAGGGTTCTTTGTGGGGTATTAGATGCAACCACGCAGACTTGTAACAAAGCTACTGACCTTTATCCATTTCTCCCTTGAGTGATGCTATGTGGCTCCTTGCTACTCAAAGTGTGGTCCCTGGACCAGCAGCATCCTCATCGGCTGAGAGCTTGTTAGAAACACAGGATCTTGGGCCCCAGGAAGGCCTCCTGAATAAGAATCTGCATTTTAACAGGACCCTCAAGTAATTCCTATGCACCTTGAGAACTGAGATGTACTGGTCCAGCCACCCTTTCCCTCTATTAAAGCAACAACAACTCCAGAAAGAAATCTTCAAACGGGCTTTAGCAGAAGTCCAATTCCCTTGCTACAAGTGTGAAATAAAACTTGGAACACATGCTAGCAGTCAGCTCATCTCAGAAAGTTTTTTAAGTGTGTCTGCAGGAGACAGTCACCCCTGAGGGCACTCTGCTTGCAATAACTGTCCCTCTGCCTGAGTCAGCCTCCATCCTCAGGCTCTCAGGCTAGGACTGGAGGTCGTCTAAAACACAATCCCAGTTGTCTTCACGGGGGGACATGCAAGAAGCTGCAGAGTGCTGGACAGTTTGAAGCCATGAAGGGAACTGAAGTTCAGCCTTTCTATTATGGGGGCATGGGATTAACCACTGCAGATCACTTTGTCAAAAAAAAACAACAGCCCAAATGTCTCACACACACACACACACACACACACACACACACACGCCTTTGAATGGTATTAAAGCTTTGCATCCAGCTGGTTTTCACTCACATTTCCCATCTCTGCCTGCAAGAAATATGGGGCTATAAAGATAGGAGTGCTTCTGTGGAGAAGGAATGACATTTAGATGAAGAAAAACTCCTAGCAACCCGATTTCAGGGATGTCCTGCTCTTACAGAAGGGAATTGCCTACACAGGAAACTTTCACTGAACACATCTTACTGTTTTCAAATCATAGTCAATAATTCAATTTCTCTCCCGTTTGCGGAGGCTGGCAGCTTGGAGAGCCTACCTCATCTAGCTGGCTCCCCCACCTTGATTTGTCAGCCCACCCAGCTATATTGATTTCAGAAGAGAGAGGGCAAGTAGGATGGACAGAAGGGATCTAAAATGCTATCCTTAAATTCTTGAATTTTCAGGCAACTCATACAATAGGCAAATGAGTAACGCAGCCCCAGTTCAAATGCACACCCAGCAAATATTTTCGCATTTTAAATTCCCGCATTAGAATGCCCTGTTTATACAATAACTTAATAAATCTAGCCCGGCTGCCAAATTGACAAGAAGGTGAGAATCATTCATTAAAATGCAAATGCAATTGAGATGAAATTTGGAATACATTTATTACAGTAATTGAACTTCAGTCATCTGTAGTCACAACACCGATTTTGAACTGCCTTTCTGACAAAAGGATGCGTTGTATTGTTCACCGCCACCCCCCCCCCCACAAGTTAATATCTTTGTCAGCATCCAAATTAGTCATTTCCCGAGTGCTAATGATTTGCAGTGGAGATTTCACTCTTCTTTATAGGACAAGATTGCTGAGATAAAGGTCAACTGAAAACACAAAAGATGGCTCTGGTAGCATATTGTGCAAACAGCAAATTGATTGCAAACATATTCCGAGTGCTTCGTGCAGCCACGTTCTTATTAAATCACATCCAAACATCTCTTTCTGACCCTAGGTCATTTGCTAATGGTAATACCCAACAATGGGAGCTTTGCTGAGTCCGACCAAGAGTTCAGGATGGATTTCTCTCCTTTCTGAATGGCTCAGCCCAAGCAGAAAAGGGGCTGTTCCCGGATTCCTTTGGGCCCTAAGTCAGGTGGAAGAAAGATGCTGTCGGATTGTGATAAAGGCTTGACCCTCGGTGGAAAGGTCACTTTAGCTGCTTCACTCACATTCTTTCTGGCTCCTTTGCAAAACTCAAGGGGCATTTCTGAGTTCTGGGCAAATATACACCCAGAGATGCCATCTGAGTCGGACGGAAGAAGGCACAACCTAGAGAGTGGCTTCAGCTGAGGATGCCACTCTAGGGCGGCCAAAGTAACTTGTTTTGGCTGTAAAATGGAGACGTTACCAGTACTTTTGTTCCCTTTACTCCCTTCCTACTTACCCCCTTCCTATTTGGCTGCTGAGCAAACTAAGGCTCGGAGAGGTCTGGTTGTCTGACCACAGAGTTCATCGCTGGTGGAGTGGGAGCCTAAACCCAGAGTGCAGCACGAGGAGAACACACGGGCCTGGGAAGGCCTGCTCTAGCTTTAACTGGCCATCATTTCCTTGTCGCTCAATGTCTGTGATTTTGGGTGAGTCATTGTCACCTGTGTGAGAAGCACTTTCCTCCTCTGTCGAATTGGGAAATTAATGCCCATCGCAGGATACTGTGGAAATCACCCAGGAGAGGCGCTTGGTGCCTGGCACATCGGAGGTATC
Organism: Murina feae; assembly: GCA_004026665.1. NCBI lineage: Eukaryota > Metazoa > Chordata > Mammalia > Chiroptera > Vespertilionidae > Murina > Murina feae. The sequence goes on from PVJC01005022.1 coordinate 22,209, forward strand.
AGTAAATGGCAGCAATTATCGTCACAGGCCTCATCACCCCCACCACCAGCCAAGCCACGAATGACTGCGGCTGCAACTCTCTGGCTATGTCCACAGCCGGGGCAGGGTTTTTGGCTCTAAGCCCTGCAGGCTTCTGGGAAAGGACACTTGGTTCAAGTGGTGAGCTCAGGAGGTTCTCTCCTCTAAGGTGGCAGCCAAAATAGTCTAATTAGACACAATTATTCTGGGATTTGATAAAATGTGTTACTCGGTAATTCATAAAGGTTTGTGAATCTACTGTCCACGGTGGGTAGGAGAAGTGCTTGGTTATCGTGTACGTAATGAAATTTATTAAACTAAAGGGCCAGGGAATTACCCTCTGCTCTGCTGACTAAGAAATTACATGCAGAAAATGTCTACTTACAAGTGGTTTTCTTTTCTGGGTTCTTCTTTTACTTAATCTCTAGCTCAGATTTTCACTAAAGAAAACAAAGAAAGAGGAAAAGGAGGAGGAGGAAAAAGAGAGGGAGGAAAAGAGGGGAAGAAGAATCGAAGGAACCCACATCACAGCCTGGCGATATTTCACAGGGAGACACTGGGAAATTAACATGGGTGTAGGCAAAAGTGGGATGTACATTAATGTCAGACCTCCAGGTTTTAACTCCAACTCCACCAACACTTGGCTGTGTGATTTAGGAAAAATAATTGACTTCTCTGTTCCAGTAAGTACGGATAACTGTCACCACCACCACACCACCACCACCACCACCACCACAGCGAGGAGATGACTGTGAAAAAGCTTTATGGCTCCTGATCTCTTTAACTACTTACCCTCCATGTGAGTGGTCCTATTAGCCCATTTCACAGTGAGGCCATGGAAGTACAGAGAGGTACAGGCACGAACCCCGCCCTGTACTGGAAGTCGCCTCTACTTCTCCCAGGCTGGGTTCCGCACCCTAGGTCTGTGCGATCCTGAGCTACTGGTTGACTTGCCTGTCCATGAACTCCATCCTCCTACTTCCACCCCCAATCTGAGTTCCTTGAGGGTCAGAACAATTTCTAAATCTTTTCTGCGTCCCCAGAACTGGCACATAGGGAGTCCTCAAAAAATATTTATTGCACAAATAACTAGACCATCAGAAACCCTTGCATTTCAAGCCCTAATTAAATGCATGCGACTTCAGAGCGTGTCACAATGACGCTGCCACCTGACTTCGATGTTGTCTTTGGATGGAGTAGGTGTATAGCACTGTCTGCGCAGACGCTGAATCATCCAAACAGGCTGAAGATGAGTGGTTGCCTTTGAAATGTGCGTTTTTTCAGCTGAGAGCGAGACTAGCTGTGTTCTGGAAGAAGTGATCAAATGAAACAGGCTCCCCCACGGGCCTCTCAGGGAAGTCATCCCTTTAGCTCATAATGCGGTCTCTGACCTGCCTCATGACAAATGGCTACAAGTGGTGTCTAAACCTCTGAAGAGAACGGACACCGAGCGTTTGATATCGGGTGGCACAGTAGGCATGGCTCATGCTTTGATTGATGGCACAACCTCCAGGACTGGGCAAGTTTATGTAACCACACTGTTCACACACACTCACCCTCATTCACACACTGTCTTGCCTCCACAGACCTTGTAAGCATCCTGAAGCACCAACATAGTAACCATGATCGAACGTGGCCGTTTTGTCAGAGGATGCTGACAAGGCTGCCATCCACACTGGCTTCCGGTGCTGTGGCCCATGGCTACGCCTTAATTAATGCGAGTAGGCATTCATAGGAGGGGACCGCATCTCTGCCGGAAGAAGAAGGAGAAAAACCTGCCAAGTGTCAACAAACGGTTCTGCATGCACCCCAATTAGGGGGACTTCTGGGAGCAGCGGCAGCAACCACAGCTCCGTTTCTAGGCAACTGCCCTCAGGAGTTCTGAGCCTCGTTGGAAGGGAGTGTTGGCAGGTCTGCCTTGCAAAGGTGTCTAATGCTCCCCTTACCTCCTACCCCCCCTTTCTGGTCTGTTTACCCCATCTGACTTCGCGGCGAATTATGGCTTGGCAGGGATGCAGAAGCAGCTAGATATCCTGAGGCGAAAGCCTTGGGGAGGACTGGGGCTTACAAATTTATCCTAGTTATAGTCTCTCCTCTCCGAGCACTTTATCCCTGTTATCAGGGCCCTAATGCCCTGCAAGCATTATTTCATTTAATCCCTACAATAGACGCACAAGGCAGGCATTACAGTTTCAAAGATGGGGAAACAGAGACTCACACAATGGCAGCCACTCTCCTAAAGTCACCAAATAAGAGACGGTGGGAAGGCCAGCGTTCGAACCCTGGTCTGTCTGAATCCAGGAGCCGCTGTCCTAACCACCCCCACCCGTCAGCTCCCAGTCAGATGCGCCTGAGAGGATGGAGGCCCAGCATAGCATTCAGAGGCTGCTCAGTGTCAGCTTTCAGTTTGGAGATAAAGCGACTTTTTTTTTTTAAGAACACAACCTCCACCTCCCTGCCATGCCCATCATTACCTATTCTGCTTAATGACTAAATGGCATGAATGGGAGGATTCTTCCTCATGGACCCGCCAGTGTGGACATAAAAAATGCATGAGCAGAAAGCCAGGCCTTTGCTGGAGTGCACCGACGATTTGCAGAGCAGACAACAGGCAGCAGAATAAGGCACAAGACCACCGACCGGCCTGCGCTCTTTTTACCCATGTTCTTCTGCTGGTTTGATGGCAGGGAGGACTTGCAGGAGGCCCAGGCGCCTCAGGAGTTTGCCTCAGGAGTTAGCAATGGCGTTTTCTCTAATTGTCAGCACCAGGGACACCCCCAGGGGCTGAGATGCAGAGACGTCGGAGGGGGCGTGTGGTCCAAGGCTTCCTTTCTAAATTCACGCTTGGTCTTGCCTGTCATCGCGAGAAGATGCTTCTGTGGCCTCTTGAACGTGGGATGGGGTGATCACCTGGTACTATTTGTCCTTGTCAGGGCGCATTCAGACAGATCCTAGAACAGGCAAAAGCTCTGCCCAGGACTGCAGGCCAGCTCCCTCCCCTCCCCCTCCCCCCGGGCTCTGCTAAGCTGTATCAGTTGGAAACTAGCCTCCTAACTGTCTGGTCCCCCAAATTAGGCAACTTTCTCTCACCTTGCTCTCCCATTGGAGATGTCCTTACCTCATTTCCTAGCGCAGTGCCTGACAGAGAGCAGGAGCTTGGGGAAAGGTGTCTGTGGTCACCTAGCCTTCCAGTCCCCTCTGACTGTGAGCCTCATGTGTCGATTGTTTTCTCTGCCTGAGACACCTCTCCTGACTCCTTGCATGCCTCTGCTTTGATCCTTTCCTATTCCCTCTTCTAGACCAAATAGGCACAAACGTAGAAATGTAGAGGGAATAGCCACAAAAGGTAAAGGAGCCCGGACACACACCTTTTAAGGCTGTGTCTAGTTTGCGAACCACTGTAGACGCTCTTACTAGTAACTTGCCTGGGACTTTTCTCTCTCCCTGCCCTCCTCCCAGAGCGCTTTAAGATTTTACTTTTATGCATGTGTGACTACCACTAAGGGCTGCTTGAGTGGACAGCCCAGGGTGTTGTTAACATTGTATTGTACACGTTGCATTTTGGGGTTACCCTTCAGCCTGGAGTGTCCATGGTGAAATGTGGCCCCTGTAATTGTGCAAAGGGGCAGCCCTAATCTGAACATACACCCCCCAACACACGCCCGAGCCCTGTGCATAGGTGATGACAGGAGACCTTCGGGAACAGTTCCTGGGGTCTCAGGGGCGCTTGGCAGCGGATATGCACTTGGAGCCGTCTCAGGGCAGAGATGGAGGTCAGATTCCCGCTGGAACTGGCTGTTTGGATCTGGCACTGTCGAATGGGCCCCTGCACAAGCGCTTCTGGCTTAACGAGCGTCTTGCAAAAACGAGGTTCTAGTTGGTTTCTTTACCGTTGCACCCACCTTCTGCCAGGAAGCTCTTGTTTGGCACTTAACCCGACTCTTACTGGGACGATTCCTAAAGCTGACCCCCCAGTCAGATGCGCTGAAGGTCCAGGCCACGCCTTTTCCTTAAGTGGGGCCCACAGGCCTCACCCAGCAGCACCCACCAAGGCAGTCAGAATTTCCTGACCCCAAACTCTGTCTGCCTCTGATGTCACCGGGGAATTCGCTCCGGCATCGTTTTCGACACTCCCCAGGCTGACTGATTCTCAGGCTGCTTGGTTTGACCATCTTGCATTTTTTAGCTCAGGGCAGGCAAATGCCGTGAGCATTCTTGCCGAATGTGTTTTCATTCGTGTGGGAAATGTTGGGAGGATGAAGCCCAAGCAGGTTTGAGGGGGTCCCTCTCGTCCAGTGGGGTATGGCAAGGCCAGGCTGTGGTGAGGTTTGACTTTGGGAAACATTCCACTCCATCATTGTCGGTCTAGTGAAGTGATCTATGTAATATATCCGAGTTTCTACAAAACAAAACAAAAACCAAGTATGCTCGCCCTACAAGTTTCTCGGGAAGAAAAGGACCAGAAGACCATTTGGTTAGACCCCAGCTCCCTCAGATGGAGCCCTGAGGTAACTGCCATATGCGCATCGCCTAAGTGTCCGGGAGCCATCTGGTCAAGCCCCATCTGCCATATAGATATTTGAACATTTTCACGCTAAAAGCTTGTAAAAGTGAAGTTGTTGGCATGGAGGGCGTTCCTAATCTATTGCTAAATAAAAATCAGGTTACCAAATGGTACACACAGAATGGGGTTTTATTGGTTAAAAAAATACAGGAGTCCATGTAGAAAAACACTGAAAATTATGCTAAAATTGAGTAAGAGCTACTCCTGGGTGATGTAATTGTGGGTGGTTCTCCATTACTGATTTATATAGACTTATCTATATTTTCTAGTTTTTCAAGATTGGTTTATTTATGTATTTTTTAAAAGTTCTTTAGAATATAGGGTTTGTTTGCTAGTTTGGAAACTAAGCATATGCAAACTCCGTGAGCCAACAATTCCACTTTTAGGTATATTGTCACCAGAAGTGCATACATATATTCAGCAAAAACAACATCAACACCAACAGCAACACACACACATGCACACACGCACACAAACACATGTGCGAGAATCCTCATAGCAGCTCTATTAATAATAGCCCCAGCGTGGAAACGGCCCAAGTGTCCATCAGTACTAGAATGGACATGTTCTGCTACCTTCACAGAGTGTAAGCCAATACAAAACAGAGAACAGCAGTGTGAGAACTCTCAGAAACAGTGTCGTCCCTGCGTAAGCGCTGCCGGCTAAAGGCCCAGGCAGATACGCTGAAGGGCCAGGCCATGCCTTTTCCTGCCAGCAGCACCAAGGCAGTCAGAATTTCCTGACCCCAAACTCTGTCCGCCTCTGGTGTCACTTCAGGGGACTCGCCCGAGCGTCGACACTCCTCAGGCTGGCTGACTTCTCAGGCTGTTTGGTTTGGCCGTTGTAAGCATTGTAAGCCGACTGTGCAATGTCACTTATTTTAAGTTCAAAACAGGACAGCCTAACCTAAGTTTAGAAATCAGGGCAGTGATTTTCTTCGGGGTAGGGTAGTGCCTGGGAGGGGATTTGAGGAGGTTTTTGGGGGGATCTTGGTCATGTTGCCTCTCTTGATGTTGGGTGTATTCACTTTGTGAACGTCTGTTGAGCTGTATGCTGAATGATTTGTGTGCTTTTCTGTATTATGTTATATTTCCATAGAAAGTTTAAAAAATTGCAGGGCTTAATGCATGCAGCATCTACGCTAAGTGGTGGATTAGTGCTTTATTGTTCAGCCTGTGGTTGCATCCATTAGAGTAATGGCTTGTTGAACAATCCCAATAGGAAGAGATTTAAAATTAATGTGGAAATCCAGCACTCACAGCTGCATTTGCACAGCCTCCACTTATGAACTTGACTTTGCCTCCCCTCCCCCCACCCTGTTGGCTCCAGCTGTGCCAAAAACATAGCCTTCCCAGGTTCAGAATCTGGGACTGGGTGGGACATGCTGGCTGCAGCCCCATGAGTGGGGACAGGGGGATGCATCCATATGAAATAGTCACTCGGGAGCATGAATGATGTCATACACACAACAACCATTCACGGAGCACGGACCACAGCTAGGCACTCTTCTGAGTGCTTTATGTGTATTAATTCACTGATTCCTCACAACAGCCCTGTAAGGGGGAGAAAGTGTTTTTATAATTCTCCATTTTGGGGATCAGAGAAACTAGGCAGGTTGTTTATCACTACATGGCTTGTAAGCTGGGATTTGAACCCCAAAAGTCTGGCTCAAAGCCTGTGTGGGCTCATGGGACAGATGCTGGACTGGTGCCTGCTGTCCTGAAGTAGGTTCCTTCCCGGCCCAGCCTACCACATGATCTTTTTAAGGATTCATCTAATCACCCACCTTTTCCCCTCCTCTTCCCCGAGCCTGACACCTACGAAATGCCAGGGCAATTCTGAAGCATGCCTGCGTTCATTCACTCAACGGGTATTGCTTAATCACCCACTATGCTGTATCCCATGTCATAGGAGAAGAAACTGAGGTCTACAGAAGTGAGTGGATTTGCTTCATGGCCACCTGAACCCACAGCTGCCTCCAAAGCCAGTGAATTTTCAACAGAGCCCTCCAAGCCTGCTGTGAGACTGAGCGCACTACCTGTTATTGGGGAAGAATTTCAGAAAACAACATTTCGAGTAGATCCTTATGTGACAAAAGGCTCAAGGGTTCAAGATGTATTGATGCTCAACTTTGATCTTCTTGTTAAATTCTTTATGATGTGGAATCCTCTGAGGCAGCCCCAGAACAGGGAAAGGGAATGAAAGGGCATGTGCCCTCAGTGGAGAGTGGCACAGGAAAAGCAGAGAAGAAAACTTGCCCTAGAACTGTGGCTAACTAGAGGCGTCGAAGACACAGGAAGACGCCAGAAACAGAGAAAAAAAAAATGGGCAGGAAACCCAGGTCACATTCAAGATGATAAAAATGCAATTAACTTGAGCCAGGTTCCTCCAGCCCTCAGCAGTGACCTGCCCTTTGGGTGTGTGGCTGTGTTTATCAGTTCTGGGCTAAGGACATGGGGCCAAGCATTTGCCTTTATTAATGTGTGCCTGCTGGCTGCAGGGTATGAGGTTGATGTGATGGGGGGGAGGGGGCAGTGCACTAAGGTCTTTGAATGATTTATAAAGTGCAATTCAGAAGCCTTTACTTTGCCTGCATCCAGCGTATTGACTAGTATATAAATCCATGATCTTAGATGCTCTGGGGCTTTGAGGCAAGTCTCAAATCCAGGGGAGGGAGCACTGGGAAGAATGAGGCTCAAACTTGTAATGAGGGCGTTCTGGGTTACAGGCTACAGATGTGGAGGTCCTGGGTGTTGAATGATGAGATGTAGCAGCTACTGAGAACAGTCAATAGATGTCTGAGGTCAATGACATTTTTTTCCAGCTATTGAAATTCACTTATTAAAATCAGCCTCCTCTTTGCTAATAATTTGCCTCATTTAACCCTGGGAGATGGGGCCATGGGGCTTGATCTCTTTCCAAAGAGGCAATTCCCCTGGAAAAGAGAGTGTTTCCTTTGGAAGGAGGGATCGTTGCTTCCTTAAATTAATCAGTGGGATCCAGCGAGTGGCCAGGTGGTACGTTTTATTGTCGATTCTTGTTTTCTTGCTTGTGGCTTTCCTGTCTGGCTTTCCCCACATTCTCTTCCACATCCAGACCTTGGACAGGCTAGCCGGTTCCACGAGGACGTTACATTCGAGCTAGTTTCAGAGCCACGGTAAATGCGTCTGGCAGGGGAGAGAGACTCTGCTTGCCACCTCAAGGATGGCAGACAAGCCACCGTCTCTCTCACCCTTTAATCAAGCCCCTCTGTTATACTGGACGAGTGGGAAGTTCAACCCTGGTTACTTTTGGGGCCATGTTCCCAGGAGTGTCTAACTCAGAGGGGACAAGCAAGCCCTGATTTGCAGCATTTGCTGATTTCTGTGACATAAATAGACCCTTTGTGTGGATTTTGGGCTCACAGTGTGATGTGAGTGAATGTGGAACTGGGAAGAAATTTGCGGTAGCCCATTTGTATTCTTCCCATCAGACAGAAATAACCTTAAGAGCATATATAATAACAGGAAAATGTATGAAATCATTAGGAAATGATGAGTTTCGAGTTTCTGTCGCCTTTGTTTTAATATCATGTATTTAATTACAAGTTTATACAATTTAATTTTTAACAATAGCTGTGTTTGATAATTGGCTTACAAATTTCCTGAAAATTTAGCAATTGGTTCTGGCTACAAGTGGGCTCACCGCTGCTTGTTGCCCTCCTTGGGCTGGGTCGGGTGAGGCTGGGTGTCTAGGACTTAACACAGCTCACAGCATCTCTTGGTACTTCTCTCGGCTCTTGTCTACCCTAAAGATTATTGTGGAAATTCTCAGTCTCGGGCTCTAGAGATTCTGGTCTGTATTTGTAGCTGGGGATCTGGTTTAGAATCATCCACCTCAAAGCTGATAATATTCAGCTGTTAGAAACTGACATGGTCTTCATGGTTGGACATGGCCAGGGTCTGTTCTGAGTGATGGATGCGATGGCATGCAGATGGTTCTGTATTTTGGACCTCACCTCTGATCCAGGTTCCCTCGGCACCATTCCTTCTGAAGCCTGGGATATCCTCCAAGCACAGCCATGGGGCTGAGCACAAATCCCGTTGGGAGGCTCATTTCAGCCAACGTACTGTCCCCACTCAGATAACTCTTGGCCTCCTGACCCTATGTCTTCCCCGTTCTTGGGGTGTTAGGCTTCCCAAGGCATCAGCCTCAAAAGCCCTCTAGCCTGTTTTCAAACACTGTGGAGGCCAGTATGCCCACAACTAACAGAAGAGTCCCTGCGGGTCCTAGCTCTCAATTCTCACGGCCACAAACCTCGAGTTTGGCTTCATGTGAGACTCTGAGACTGAGGCCCATCAGCCCCCTTGAGTCAGGAACGCTCTCTGCAGCATTACCTCGACCTTGGCTGTTATGTTCGTGTGGCCAGGCTGTCATAGAATTCCCCAGACTGACTGGCTTAAACAACAGACATTTTCTCCCAGTTCAGGAGGTTGGAAGCCCAAGATCAAGGTGTCAGTAGGGTTGGTTTCTCCCAAGGCTTCTCTCCCCTTGACCTGCAGAGGGCACCTTCTCGCCGTGTCCTGGCATGGCCTTTTCTCTGAATTTATATTCCTGGTGTCTCTTCTTCTTATAAGGACACCAGTCCTGTTGGTTAGGGCCCTAACATTATGGCCTCATTTAACCTTAATTACCTCTGTAATTGTCCTGTCTTTAAATACAGTCACATTGGGGGTTTGGGTCTTCAAGATAAGAATTTTAAAAGGGACACAATTCAATTCATAACTGTTGAGTTCTTGGAATATGTTTGGCCCAAATTGATACCTGCTCTAAGGGTAAAATACACGTGGGTTTTTCATCATCACTTTTCATCATGTGTTCAAAGCAGAATGTAAAGTGTCTTATTAATACTTTTTTCTTACTGATTCCGGTTGAATGATAATTCTGTGGGTGTATTGGGTTAAGTAAAATATATCATTAGAATTACTTTCACCAGATTGACTTTACTTGTTTAGTGCGGTTACCCATGGCTTGCATTATGTTTCTGCTAGACAGTGGGGGCCCAGGGACCCTCCAGGGCTGACAAGGCCATTCCTCCCGTGGTCAGTGGTGAGATATCATTCTCTGGGGTCTTGTCTTGACCCCGCCCTAGTCCCTTTCACCGTCCCTTTTCCCTGCCTTCTTTGCCTGCACCTTCCCGCCTCCTGTGGGGCTCGGTCCTCCAGTTCCATCAAGTTGTGCTGCGGGACAGGTCAAGGGTGGGGGTGCGGCTGGGCCGTGGAGGTGAAGAGAGGAAATGCCCTGCTGTGATTTGCACTGTGGTCTGGCTCCGAGTGAGAGACCTCCCACGCTGCCTGCGCTACCCTCCTGGGCATGGCCTTGTGCATTTTTTTGCTAAGAGAGCCTCCATCTCTTACTCAGCCTCGAGTTGCTTGGCCCAGGGCCCCATAAATGATCCCACCTTGGATCCTTCCAGCTCCCAGGGAGGAGGTAAGGGGAGAGAAAAACGAATCCCCTCTCACTGCCTGGGAATGAATGGCATATGGCCCTAGATCTGAGTTTGCTCACACTATCATGGAGGGAAGGGATTGGTGGGCTGGGGAAGGGCACTGTGTTAAGGCCATACAGGGGCACTTCACCCGGTTCTTCTAACAGCCTCACATTACACTCATTTCACAGGTGCGGACTCAGAGACTCAGGGAGGTTAACCGAGTCCTCCAGTGTCACCAGCTGGCAGGTTGCAGAGCCAGTACTGAGACCAAGCCTACCCGACTCTCAGCTACCATGCCGTAGGCCTGGAGTGAAAAGAAAAGACTGGAGAGTACAGGGCGCCCTTGAACCGGACTCAGGCCCAGGCAGGGAAGCAGAGGGAATTCTAGGCAGGGGACTGGCGTACGCAGGAGTAGGGACAGAAGTCTGGTACAGGTACTCTTTGAACAGTCCAACCAGGAACTGCATCCTTACAGGGTTGCCCTCTTGTAAGTCAGGGTTGGGGCGGGGCACTGGGACTTGGCAAGGACTGTCAGGCTGTGTGGGGGCTATTCCATGCTAGGCTCACCCACCGGCTTCGCATCAGGTCTTTCTTGAGGTTTATTATTTCCTTCTCCATATACTTGATGTTCTTCACTGGCTTCTCTGGGACCTGATGGGAAGCCAAGAATGAAAGAAAAGTGTTAGTACAGCTGTTCCAGGTGGAACCCGGCTGCAGGAGGCTCACGTGTTCATCTGAGGTGTCCCATCAGGTTAGAGGGGGTCTGGGCAGCCCAGCGTCCTTTCTACACCAACGAGGGGCCTTGTGGGACAGTGGAAATAGCAAGGGCTTTGGAGACAGGCAGACCTGAGCTCTGATCCTGGTCCTGTCCGGTGGCTGGCTGTGTGACCTTGGACAAATTACTCAACCTCTCTGGGCTTCAGTTTCATCGGCAGAATGGGGGATCAATTCCTACCGTGTTGTGACAATGAAATTAATTGCCAAATTCCTGACTCACAGCAAGCATTTAAAAAATAGGCTTCTATTATTAGTGCTGTCTTCAAAGAAAAAGTGATCTCAGGGTGCCTTGCCGAACTGGCCAGGCTCCACAAGGACTGGGACTTTCGTAACATTTCCTTTATTATTTAAACCAGTTCGAACTGGCTGTCCTATTTCCTGCAGCCATAATGTCGCTCTTTAAAGCACGCTTCCCGGCGTGCCAAGGCAGTCGAGTCCTCTCACCCCCTCCCCTCTCACTTCCCCTCCAGAGACATCCAAATCAGATGCCCCCTGTCCTGGTGCGTTTTGGAGTGAAGGCCATATTGAGCTCGAGCAGGAAAATCAGGCTGCCTCTTCCTCATCCTTCCCTTCTTTTACACACCCCACTCACTCTTCCTTCAGGACCAGAGTGACTTTCTTAAAATATATTGTGAATGAAACACACACACATGCTCAGGTTTCCTCACCAGATAACTTGAAAATATGTGCTCAAAACCCTGTTTGATGTCATAGCCATGTACCCATCACTCTTATAAACATCTCGTTTCACCCTCCTCAGGAAGAAATGACAACACTGTCCACACTTCAGGCGCTTCCCCCCCAAATCCCACCTAATTTCTGTTGCCTGTGCACCAGGAATTCGCGCTATTGGAACAGAGCAAATTTGTATTGACCCTAACGGGTGCCAAACCAACTAGAGGAGCAAAGCGGAATTGTGTCCTCAATTTGACACAACACTTTAGCAGGACAAGAGCCTCCTCTCGTGCCCCGCAATTATGTCAGCATTTCAGTGGAGTCTCAGGAAACCATCTTCGTTATGGCCGTTGTCTAACTGCAGTGGTAATACGCTGGCAGTAGTAACGGGCTTTGAGTGAGGGCAGTCTGCTTGTTTACAAACACCGTTCGATATGGACACAAGTCAGACTTTACAGAGCCTCATGGAATCCCTTCTGATGGCAGGACCACCCTATGGATGGCATTTCCTTGGAATACGTTTCCTTTGACCTGGCAGCTCCAGTTCTAGCCAAGGCAATGATGCGCAGGGATGAAAAGGCACCTGCGAGGATGTCTACAGCAGCTCAGTGAACACTAGTGAACAACATCCCCAGGTGAGCAGGAGGCACTGGGGGGATGGATGCCATCTCTCCAGACAGTCATATGTGATGCACCTGAATTTGGTGCTAGTATTTATTTATTGTGGCTATCGATGTACATGTTACAAAATATGAAGTACTTAGATCACAGAGAGTTTTAAGACTTATATTTATAAAAATCAATAGAAATTTCTAAAAGTTTGTATAACCTGACATAAATTATGTTTTAAAACATCGACATATGGCCAAGTTTATGCTTAATTATAAAACAAGCTGGAAGGAAATATAACAAACTGTCAATAGCGATATTATCTCAGGGCATTTGAATTGTACATAAATAATAATTTTTAACGCGGGGTTATCTTTTCCCCCTAATTTTAAACTAATTTACACATATTGCTTCTGTAGTAAAATAACAGTGTTTTTCATGTTTATAAAGCAATTCTGACTAATTCTACCAATATAAGCAAAATGTGATTTTTCAATGCTATTTTAAGTTGAGTAATCTAAATGTCAGAAATGATGAAAGTTAATAGTTTATTTTAATGCACTGAATTAAGCACACTGCAGGGTCTAGGCAGGAAATCAGAGCTCATGTGGGTAGTTAAATACAGGGAATTTAACTTAGGGGAGCAGATCGAAAGGAGTTGCAAGAGCTGAAAGCCAAGTTAGTGATGGCATGGGAAGCTCGAGAGTGGCAAAGAAGGAAGGTTCCACCGCCTCCCTGGAAGCCAGCTGGAAAGGGTGCTGGGAAATGCAGTTTATAGGGACCTGCCCCCTGTGGGAGCAGGAAATGGAAAGGAAGGTCAAAAACAAATGATTATGGTTATAGCTTATGCAAATACTTGGCTTCAGGTCCCGATCAGCTACTTTGGGACTATCAAGCTGGTTCTCCCTCTGCAGGTGTTAACTTTGTATATTCCTTATTTTTTGATCCTAAACCCCAGAATTTTCCATGGCTTAGACGCATATCCAGAATTCTTCCTCCCCACTCCGTCCCCACAAAATCATTCATGAAACCCATGTGTCTAGGGCATCCAGAACCCTCCCTGAGGGGCACAGGGGTGGGGCTTCTGCCTGCTTCTTTCCCGAGAAGTGTTGTGTACTGCAGATCTGTGTGGACTCCTCCTCTTGCCTCAGAACTTGTATGTTCTATGCCTCACACCCTTCAGGTCCTTCTCGTGCTAAGTGTTTCCTTCCTGACACTGATGAATGTGTCTTCTGACCCAGGTAACACATTTGCAATTCAACTCTACATTTAAGATTGTATTTTGGTTATGAAACTAACGAATTAACATGGTAGAAAAATCAGGAAAAGATAAAAACTTAGGAGAAAATAAAAGCCGAGTATAACCCCATCCCCATCTCTTTGGATGTCCTTGATCTTGATCTGTCTGACTGCTCCCGGCCAGCTGGGTTTCAGAAAAGCCATTGCAATGCAGCTGACTTCAGTGTTCTGTCCTTGCATCCCCTGGGAATGCCACTGGCCCTGAGAACTTTCCGTTTTTCCAATGCTTTGCAAAGCATGGGGGATGCCTCCATTTTTTTTCCCCTGGAAAACAGAGTTGAATCTCTGGCCTGTCTACCTTTCTTTCTACAACAGATGGCTTTTCTCTGACCCATCTGTCAATGGGTCTTGGGAGCAGGACTGTGAGAAATACCAGGTGTTCAGTCACAAGTCAGGCTAAACATTGATAGGTGTGTGTGTGGGGGGGGCAGCCGGGGGAGACCTCTGACAGACTCATAGTGAAGACTTAGGTGGGGATGATTTTGGGGGGCAGATATATTCACATTTAATATTCATGTGCTGGGCCCTAATGTGGCTCAGTTGTTAGTGTCAGGCCAAGCACCCAGGGACATGGGTTCGATTCCCAGTCCAAGGACACGTACCTGGATTGCATGTTTGATCCCCAGCCTTAGTCAGGGCATGTGCAGGAGGCAACCAATTGGTGTGTCTTTCTCACATCGATGTTTCTCTCTCTCTCTCTTCCTCCCTCTCTCCTACTCCCTCTAAAAATCACTGTAAATAATAACCTTGGGTAAGGATTAGCAACAACAAAAAAATTCATGTGCTGGACCTGTTTAAGTAGTAGCGTCCGTAAGCAACTTGGTGGAGCGTGACAGCTGAGAAGTGGGAGGTGGCAGGGATACAGGGAAAGAGCTTGCCTCGTTGTCTGAGGGACTCAGGGTAGCACCCTGGCTCTGCCGCTTAGGTGTTGCATCATTGCAGGCAAGTTACAGACACACCTCCCGAGTCTGTTTCCCCATCTGTGCAGTGGGGCCAAGGCTGTCCTACCAGTAACATTATCGTTCGTCTATGTGCCATACAGGACCCCAAGTGCAGGAGTCCATCTAGACCTTTATTCTCCCCATCATTCTCCCCATTTCATAGAGGAGCAACCTGAGGCTTCAAATGGTGAAGACACCATCCTATCAGTAAGAGGCTGAGTCTGGATTTGAACTCGAATTCAAGTGACATCAAAGCAGGTGTTTGTAACTCTACCTCCTTCTGCCCCCGCCGCATCTTGCCTAGTGGGGGTGAAATAAGGGAGAGCAGTTGCCAGTTATTAATTTACAGACATTACCTCCAAAGCATGCCCACTGAACTGTGTTAGATTTTAGTCACAGACATTTTTATACAACAGAAAATCAAGATACTTTGCCGAAGGTCATGGCTGGAAAGCCAATGCTTTAAGTGTCTGTGGTTCTCTTTTCTTTTATGAAAGAATGTTCCCAACCCATCTTTGTTATTTCTTATAATATGATCTACTTCCTAGAATCAGATTGAGATGGAAATGAATTCCTGCTAACTGTACTCAGGCTGATACAGACATCAGAGGAACAGCTGGGATGCTCTGTCGAGTGGTGAGGGGGAAGGGAGGAGCAGGCAGTAGGATGAACACATTTCAGTCGCATGATGGAGAGGCTGTGAAGAATGAGGTAGAGAGTGGGTAGACTCCATGGCGAGCACGACACGCGAGCCCAGGGGTCCTACCTTGCACGCGGATACTTGAGCTTTTGTTGGTGTTCTGGTAGAGATAGGCACTTTCCTTCAGGGAGAGTGAAGTGTCTTTGTCACAAAGATACAAGACAGGTACCTACCTACCTGTTCACATGCAGAACCTCCAAGCTGAAATATGATGAAGTATGCTATTGAATACTTTAAAAAAAATTGTAATCCTCACCTGAGGATATGGTTTTATTGATTTGAGAGAGAGAGGAAGGGAAGGGGGGGGAGATAGAAACATGTCCTGTTCAATCTGTGCAGTATTTATAATTATTGGCAATTCATTTCTATTTTAGAAATCACGATCTTTCACACATACACACCCGGCTTTCTGGCTGTGCAACATAAAAAGTTTCAGAAAATGTGGAGTGTGCCAGCTTCTTTGTGAGTCGGGTGGGCTGTGGAATGAGGGAATGCCCACGACTTCTGAATTGACAAGTTGCTGTGGAATTGCTACACATCAACACTGTGCTAAGCATTTTATGCCACCAGCCTCATTTGCTTCTTTCAGTGATTGACAGACCCATTTGACAGAAGGAGAAATGGGAGAAGCACAGAGGATGTTATCCTAGGTCCCATAGCTGGAACCTGTCAGAGCCACAACTAGAATTCTGTTGTGATGGTTAAATTTGAGTTTCAGCTTGACTGAGACACAGAGCAGTTGTGTATGTTGTCAAATGGGTATTCCTCTGAGCGTGTTTTTGGAGGATTTTAACATTTAAATTGATAGACTGAGTAGGGCAGATTGTCCTCGCTGATGTGGGTGGGCCTCATCCCATCAGTTGAAGGGCTGAATAGAGCAAAAGGCTGCTCCCAATAAGAGGGAACCTCTCTTGCCTGCCGGCCTTTGCGCTAGGGCATCTGTTTTCCCCGCCTTCAGACTTGAAACATTGACACTTCCTGGGTCTCGAGCCCACCAGCCTTCAGACTGGAACTTACACCACCGCCTCTTCTGCTCCCTCCAGTCCAACAATAGCGGACCTTGGGACCTGTGAGCCTCCAGGATCACACGAGCCAATTCTTGGTAATACATCTCTTCATGTCTGTGTCTATGTGCATCCGGTTGGTTCCGTTTCTCTGAAGGACGTTGACTAATTCATCCAGTCTCCTTGTATTTAGAACTTGGGTCCTCAACGATGAGGCCTCCCAGAAAGTACAGTCTTTCCCACCAGTCCTTCGTATCAGAGGGAAAGGCACTGTTCCATTGTTGTTTTCTTAAATCCTCCCTGTTTTCTAAGGTGGTGACTGGTTTGTGGAGAGGGAAGATGCATGTGAAAGACGGGCACTGGAGAAGCACAGAGAGAGAGGATGAATGGCCCCAGTTAGTAAAGGCGACTCACATATTATGCAGGGTGTGCAGGGAGCTTTGGGGTTGGGGAGGGAGGAGCTGACAGGGGTGGGGGGTCGGATGGTAAACAAGTTCAAAGGACTGTTTTATTGGTTTTTCTTCCATGGGAGGCAGTGTGACCCTCCCCTCTATCTCTTTCCAGAAACTTGCAGTGGGATTTACATCACACACTGGCGTTTTGGGAACGGGAATTGTGCTAGGAGGGGCCAGGGGTGGAGGGACAGACACAGGGTGTGGGTTCGGAGTCCAGACCCCTGTGTGGCATCAGGTCACACGTGTTCTCTGTACCTCAGGGCTCCCACCTGGCACCTGCCAGGCCTCACCCAACATCTGCGAGGGATCTCACAGGCATGCTTGGTACACAGGTTTTGTGAACCAGACATGCAAAGGCAGGGTCCCCGTCCTTGTCCCTGTATCAGGAGTCTCTGGGGTTTTTACAAAATGGAATCACAAATTACAAATGAAAAATGTAGCATGAGAGAACTTACAAAACTGTTTCCAAAGAAACTAAGGGCCGATTAAGGCTATCAAGAACCCCAACATGAACAGCAATGGTAGTGATGCAGCAATATAACACTAGGTGGCGATAGATACCATAGCTTTCAATCAAGTCTGGGTTTCCCACCTCTCATGGAAATGAAAATGAGCTACCAGCCTCAGGGAGCCCCCATTAATTCTGGGATTGACCAACAGCCAGTGTGCTAGCCACCCAGTTTAACACAAGAAAGAAAGACAGAGAAACGTGAATCAAATGCATTCATCCCATAAGCTCTTTCGAAAGACTGGTATGCAGTCCAGCTGTTGGGCACCAGCAGCCAATGGGAATCCGCAAGGGCTGCCGCTCAGGGTTCTGGGGGAGTTTCAGGACGCAGGCCCCAGCTGTGGCCACCGCCTTGCCAGCAGCACTTCCGTTTAATAACCACAACAGTGTCTGAATCTTCAGCACCTCCCATGTGCCTAGAAATGATCTAGGCTGGAGATGGCAAATGGACTCCAACTCCAGTGCCTGCTTCAGTCCACTCATTAGTAGCGTTGGCTGCCCGGAGCCCCCTGCAGTCCAGCCTCATCGGAAAAGAGCTCTTTGGTTGATTCGTGATGTCTGCCATGGCCCCAGGAAGGAAAAGCAGTACCGTGACATACACCCGGGGTGGGCACGTCACCTGCTTTTTCTCATCGAATCCTCATGACCACCCCCAATGCTCAGTGTTGTACTTATTATCCTTCCCATTTTATTTTTATGATTCAGGAACCTGAAACCTATATTAGTTGAATAAGTTTCCTGAGGCCAGCCAGTCTCGTCCACTGCAGGGCTCCCTGTGTCACCTTTCACACAAGTTACTCCCTTTCCCAGGACCCTTCAGTCCGCAGGCTGGTGCTCTACTCACTGAGCCAAACCGGCCAGGGCTCGACTCCTTAATTACCTACCGTGAGTTAGAAACTGGTTGGACTATGACACTGAAAAAGGCACCATTCCTGCCGCAAGGAGCTCCCGGGCGACTGAGGAGATGGTAGGAAATGGAATTCAGCTGCGATGCGCAGGCATCAGGCCCAGCTTGGACTGAAGGTTCGGCATTCGCACTGAGTTGGACAGACGCGGAGGGAGAAGTGTTTTCGACAGAGGGAGCGTGAGGACCTGGGACGGAGAGGGCGATGGGCAGGGCCGGCGATGACGTCCGGACACAGGAGCAGCGTCCGAAGGCTGGTCATGCTGCTGAGAAGCCATCAGAAGCCACTTCAGCTGAAAAAGCTTAAAGATGAGGCCCGAGCTAAGGACCAGAGATGACGCCTTCAGTTTCATTTCATTTCATTATTATTTTTTGAACAGGTAGCATTTTCATATGGTTTTAGAATGCACAAAAGGGTATGCAGTTTTTAAAAAATTACATATGTTTTTATTCATTTTTACAGAGAGGGAGAGAGTCAGCCGTGTGAGAGTGGGGCTGCCACTGTGATGCTGTCGCCATTTCTCTGTCCCTGGAGGAAGGATGAGTTCCGTGTGTGCGGACCCTGCTGGCGGCCTGCTTCCTCCTGACGGCCCCTGGAGAGGCCACAGGGGTGGGGCTTTGCACACAAGGCTCTGCTTGTGTTCACGAGGTTGAAAGAAAACCAAGCAGCGCCCATTAAACACTGCTGTTGCTGTATTCTGCTTCTCTGTTGATGATGTCTCAGAGTCACATTTTTCTCTCCTAGTCACATTTTAACAAAGTTCAAAACCTCCGACTTAAGCAGCTATTACGTGCCCATTGTAAATTGTGTTTTCTCTCTCCTCTGAACCCCAGCCTCGCGATGCACTTGGGGAGTGTGACCTTGTCACGCTGCAGCTCTGGTCTCTGGCTCAACACCAAGCACCTCCGGGTGGCTTCTTGGCGGTTATTTGCTGAGTGAGCGGACGCAGGCTGGAAACAAAGCTGTAGCATTCGTTGAGTTTTGACTTTTAGACTCAACTCACAGACAAAGCCTGGAAAACGGAAGTGCGGGTCTAGAACAGAATGTGGGTGCCCTCCATCCCGACGATTCGCAAGTAGAAGAGACGCGCAGAGACGGACGAGGCCTGCAAAGTAAGGGGCCAGAGACTCTCTCTGTGGCGAGTGGGGCAAGAAACGCAAGGGTAACGGAGTTATTTTTCATTTTTAAGACTTTTTTGTTTTTAGTGCAGTTTTAAGTTCACAGCAAAATTGAGCAGAAAGTACAGAGAGTTCCAATATGCCCCTGACCTTCACACATGACCAGCCTCCCCCATTATCAACACCCCCACCCGAGTGGCCCATGTGTTCCAGTGGGTGGACATTGTATCGCGTTACACTGACTCACTGCCATACAGAGCCCATGGCGTGCAGTAGGGTTCACTCTCGGTGGACATTCTGTGGGTTTGGACAAATGTATCCCGGCCTGTGTCCATCATGATATTCCCACTGCCCTTGCTGGGCACACCTCCTAACATATTTTGAGAAGTGACATAATTATCCAGGGAAGGACCTTATATTTGGGTGAGGCTGGGAGTTGGGGTGGGGATGTGTAAGCGTACAAAGAAACCAGCTCCTCTCAACTCTCAGAGCAGACTGTCACTAAATCTCAACTGTTTCAACTGAGAAATTGAGGTAAAACTTAAATAATTTGGATCCCTGGAAGAAATAATGAAAAGTGTGAGAAGTGGCTGCCGGGGGATGGCTTTGGGAGTAAGAAGTAGGCAAGGAAGAGGACTCCTCTCTGGTAGAAGACCTCCCTGGCTGTTTTTTTTCTTTTGCTTTTTAACTTGTGTGTATTTTACATGAATTTTTTTTTTTTTAGAAAAAGAAATTAGTGGAATGTGAGACTCTAGTTGGAATTAAATACAGAGCCCAATTTCCTTCCCATGAAAATTAACAAGCATAAATATCCATTCTCATTTCGGAGTCAAGACAAAATTAATTTGGAAAAGAAAAGACAGCCAGGGAGCAGAGCGAACAACCTCAGGAAATTCAGGGAAATGTAATTGAGTAAGAATTATCTCTCTAATTACTTCTGACCAAATCAATAACGACACCAGACGAGAAACTGGGGTCGCCACCAACGAGTATCAAGTTGCTGAGAAACTAATTGGGGTTCTTCAGCCTTGTTTGGAAAAAGCCACCCGCCTTCCTTCTCATAGTTGGTAAACGTGGTGCCCGGGGTGAGGAGAGCCGGAAGGAGACTGGCGGGCAGCGTGGGGTGGGGGCAATAATAAGCTAAACCTGCTTCTTATTTTTTAATGTGACAGCCAGCCTGAACAGAGCGCCCTTCCTCAAAGAAAGCAGGGATGCGTGCCCTGGACGCCGACAAATGTTCATTTCCATGTTTTCCTGGGGCCGAGCATGGGAGAGCGAGCAAATGGCGGTGGGGCGGGGGGCGGGGGGGTGGGGGGGGCGAGCATCTGTGCTTTCAGAGCACAGGGCTCTGCGCAGGAACTGCAAAGATTTCTGTAAAACCACCTTGGATGTGCCTTAGGTGGGGAGGATCCTTGTCCCAAAGGGTCCTTGCTGGGCACACCTTCTAGATCTTTCTGAGACCTGGTTAAGATCCTATCTAGAGCTGGGATTCAAGTGTGCCCCATCTGCCTAACCTTGTGCAGACCTACCGACCTGACTCCATCAATGCTGGGGTCTCTTGACAATTGTTGGGGTCTTCTTACTTCCCTCTCACACTCTGTGCCTCGCTCCTGGTTCTCCTGCCCCTGGACTTGTCAATGACTCCTCCCCGCTGCCCAGGGCATACCGGATATTCTTTCATTCAAAAAAGGCTTACTGAGCCCATCTGAGGGTGCCAACTCAGCGCTCTGATACCCATCCCTCCCAACGCTCCCTCTCAGAGTCTCATGGGGCAGACATGTTCCGGAGGCTGTGCTGGGAGTGGGCTTGCGGGCTGTGGACACCTCTAACCAAGCAAGGGCAGAGGGCTCAGGCGTGAAGGAAGGGAGGTCTCTGACCAGGCAGAGTCTGGAAGGACCAGGAGAGTGGAAAAGATGAGGAAGGAGGATGGTGTTGCAGGCAGAAGGAAGGGCACATGCAAAGGCCTGGAGGTGTTGAGAACTTGGAACTGAAGATGGCTCAGTCTGAGTGGCGCACACAGGTGGGGCAGGGGTGGGGGAGTGGAGAGGAAGGCAGGCAAGTACGTGGGCTGAAGCTGCTAGTAGACTGACCTCTGGACGCTTGTCTGCCTGAGACCACTTCTCTTTTGCTTAGGTTAGGCCATGCCGGGTTGGGTTTTTCTATCACTGGCAACCAAAAGGGTCTTGATAGTGATTTTGTTAGTGCATTGCAAGCGTTTCGTCTAGAGGACCCCAAACTATACCCCAGGGGAGTTTACCATTCCCTTGTGCTGGACAGAAATCCAGGGGAGGTCATTAATGTTAGAGTCACCAGAGAGCATCAGGGCTGGGCAACTGCCCAGCACAACCTCTCCCCCCCCCCCCACTCCCCGCCCTTCATACCATGAGAGGAATATGAAAACTGCCACGTTCACGAAGTGCCTCCTAGTGCCAGGGGCTGCTGTCCTATCAGCCCATTTCACTCACTCGTTCGGCACATTTTGTAGGTTAGGACTGTTATTAACTGCATGTCATGGGTAGAAAATAGAGTTACAGGGAGGTTAGTTGCATTTCCCCAGTTGCATAATAAGCAAGGGATGGAGGTGGAGGGGCAGTTTGGCTTCAAAGTCTGTACTCTCCCTGCTCCACGAACAGATGAGCAACCCAGACACTAGAGAGGCTGTGGATTTTCCTAAGTCATCACAGAGTAAAGCAGCGGGAGGGTCAGGACAGAAACACACAGGTCCTCACCTCCTAGCAGGTATGGCAAAGCCAAGGTGGGGATGGGATTGGGAGCCACAGAGCTGAGTTCAGGGCCAGGGTCTTAGGCAAATACAACACGTCTTTGAGCTTCAGTTTCCTCAGATACAGAGCCTACTTGCTAGGGTTGTGATGGAGATTCAACGCGCTGACGAGGGTTGGGTCTCAGGATGGAGCTGGCTTATGGGGTTCTCAGGAAACTCTGGTGGTTAATGTAGTTGTTATAATTAATGAGCTGTGCTGTTAATGAAGGTGTAAAATGCAGGTGATCTGCCACCGGACCACGGGCAAGTCGCTGAATCACCGCGGCCGTGGCCCCGTCAGTAAAACAGGGTTATTATCCGCCCTTTACTCATGACACTGGAGCATTACAGGGATTAATTAGAAGTTTTATAATGTGCAGTGCACTTTGATGTCTATAAACATGGAAATGTGATGGTTGAATATTTATATAATCCCTATTACTGAGGATCTTGAATTGCTTTACTGATGTTAAAAAAAAATTCCAGCTTTCCAAAGGTGTATAAATCTGAGTTGAATAAAAGAAGATGGGGCTTTTATTGTCTGCCACCTCAACAGACCTGGGCGTCAGTGGGCTGAATGCAATGCCAATGCCTTGGGAATGTAGAGGAGGTGCTTCAGGACTCAGGCTGTGTCTTACCTACAGTGACCACCAACAAGGAGCACAATACTTGACATAGAGCAAACACAGGATAAATGCTGATGAAGGGAAGGATGGGTGGATGATGGATGGATGGATGGATGATGGGTGGATGGATGGATGATGGGTAGATGGGTGGATGATGGGTGGATGGGTGGATGATGGATGGATGGATGGATGGATGGATGGATAGATGATGGGTGGATGGGTGGATGATGGATGGATGATGGGAGAAGGATGGGTGGATGATGGGTGCATGGGTGGATGATGTTTGGATGTGTGGATGATGGGTGCAGGATAGATGAATGGATGGATGGATGGATGGATGAATGATGGGTGGATGGGTAGATGATGGATGGATGGATGGATGGATGGATGGATGGATGGATGGATGGACAGGTGGATGAATGGATGGATGAACAGATGGACGGATGGATGGAATTGTTAACCTCTTGGTAATAGATTAGATTAGATGGTTAAGACCCCAAGGACTTGGGCCACAGCAGATGGGGAGTCCCCTCAGGTACTGGAGAAAAGGCCACGTAGGCAGGGTGGCGAATTGGAAACATATGTGGCATTGGGCAGGCGTGGGCCACCACCTGTGTGACTTTGGGTTTGGACGGACACTTTCTCCATATGAAAGTGATGTTAGTGTCTGGCTGCTCTGAGCTGGAAGTAACAGGAAACTCCAGCCACGGCTGCTTACACTCTAAGGAGGTTATTGCCTCGTGTGAGAGGGAGTCCAGAGTCGGGTTGGCTTGCAGGTTGTGCCGAGTCACTGAGCTGCCCGCAGGGCCAGGTCTCCACAGTCAGCTTTGCTCTCGGACGCCCTCCTCACATGTGTGTAAAATGGCTTGTGGCAGCACGCAGGGTCCCGGCTTCCTTCTCCAAGGCCCCTGGCAAGTCTCCTTTTGTGTCTCACAGGCCCAAGTTGGCTGAGCTGGCCCATCCTCTGAACTGTCATTAGCAGGTGAATAATATCACTCAGGAGCTTATTACCTACGAATTCCTGGGTCCCATACAAGACCGGGGTGGGGCCAGGACATCAGGCTCCCAGGGGGGGTCCTGTGCCCGCTAAAGTTCAGAAACCACTGGGTTAGAAGACTTAGCTCGGATGGGCTTTGCTGAGTCAACTCCAAAATGTGGCTGAGAATGCCAGCCTTAGAGGGTTGTTATGAAAATAGAAATAATGTAGATGTCAAGGGCTGGCACACAGTAGGTGCATAACAGCTGTTGGCTTCCTTCTTTTCTTTCCCTCTCTAGTGATGTCTAAATATTCACTTTTCCACATTGTCCCCCGCCCCCCACCTCAAGGTGCCAAGTGTCCTGCTGCTGCTCTGGCCTCTGGAAACCACCTGTGGGCTAATTTACACTGAGGTGGGAGCGACATGTGCTATCACTCAGGCCCGTCCCATTTTCCCCCTGAGCACAGGCGTGCAGGCGGTAGGCAGAGCTTAATGGGATGCTTGGTAAATGGTGCAATTTCAGGTACGGACCAGGATTAGTGTGCTGGGGAATGTTTTAGGGTGAGGCCACGCTGGCTCTATCCTCAGATTCCACCCCACAGCTAACCTCCTGCTCTGGCCACACTGAAGGCACTGGAGGCACCGGGAGATGGAGCAGGATGCCCAGAGGCAGGGCTGAGTCACTGGGGTTGATGGTGTCACCCTCTGCCCACCCACCCAGTGTCTTCAGCCTTGCTGGGGCCATTGGTGAGGGACATGGCACCTCTTGGGGCTTTGGTCTTGGGATTTGTCAGTCCAGAACCCTTTGCAGAAAAAGAGTAATTAAAAGGGAGAAAAGACGCACCCAAACAGATGCCACCTGAGCTCTGGGCGTGGCAGGCAGTGTTTCCCGACCCAGCAGCTGGCTCGGCTCTTCGGGCTCGAAGGAAAAAGGAGGACTTGGCCACTCGTTTGAAGGAACGAGATTCTGAACAACCTGAGAAGGTCCCTGAATCCCAGAGAAGGAGAGGGCTTCTCGTGCACAGCGGAGGGCGAGGGAGATGCTGGCAGGGAGACGGGGGCTAATGAAGTTGGAGCCCTGGCCCCTGACTCGACAGGAGGGTGACCTTCTGGGCCCCTGTACCTCTCCTTTGGGTCGCCCACAGACCGGGAGGGGGGTAGTGGTAGAGTAGTGAGCCGTTTACACTCCCAGAGCTTCTCAATCCCAATCTGGAGACAGGGAGATGTCCTCTTTGGGATCAAGACAAATTAGGGCCACGTGAATTGACCAAATGTTCATAACCCATCCCCATATGTACCTTCATTAATGTCATCACCATCATCATTTTAAAAACTGCCTGTGGCATCACCTGGCCCTGGGTCCCAGTGCAGCTTCTACCGTGAGACCTGGGCAGGTCACAGCCTCACTGAGCACTGAGTGCCTCCCTGTAAGACGAGGATGTTCCCAACGGGCTCTCCTTTGTCACAGATGCTGTGGGCACCACAGCTCAGGAACTCGAGGCCTCTCACACAGCACCTGGCGCATGGTCGTGCCTAATACACGTGGGTGACTAAGACAATTCTGAGCTCCTCGGCCCTTGGAGGCCCCGTCTACACAAAACCTGACTGAGAGGCAGTGTACACAGTGAAGCAGTTCACACACAGGAAGGGACCCTCCCGACAGATGACGTGGCTATAAGTCACTGGCCCCACCTCTCCCTCTGTAAACAGGGGAAAGGAGGATGTTCGATCTTTAAGGTCCCTTCCAACAGGAGTCACTGTGTCATTAACTCCCCTCCCCCTTAAGAAGAGATGCACGCGGACAAGTCATTGGTGTGGCGATGGGTCCTTCTTTTATGGCAACATCAGGCCTCATTCCCTCTGTGGGACCTGTTTCCTGGCTGGATCCCCACTCACAATCTTGTCACTTCACAATTGAGAACGGGCTGCATGGTGTCCTCCCTCTGAAGGACAAAATTCACTTCCCTCTGGAGCCTCTGAGTAGGACCTTACTTGGAAATAGGGCCTTTGCAGATGCAATGAGTTCAAAGGAAGTTGGGGTGAGCCCTCAGTGCAATGGCCACTGGCCATGCTTCCTTCAGACAGGCAGGAAGAACCAGAGGGAGTGCATGGAGGACGCTAAAGGGAGACATGGAGGGGATGCGAGGGAAGAGTATGGACCTGAGTGTCATGCAGACACGGGTCTCAAATCCTTAGTCTCCTGCTTCCTGGCAGAGTTGCTGTGGATGAGCCTATCACCTTCTCTGAGCCTCTTTTTCTCATCTTTTAAAAGGTGAGGATGCTCTTAACACCTGCCTTGCAGTGTGGTTGTGACCATTAGATGCTGTAGGTGAAGTACCTGGCACATAGCAAGGTCAGTAAATGTGTGTGTTTGTGTGTGTTTATGTGCGTGTGCATGTGTGTGTATGTGTATGTATGTGTTTGTGTGTGTATGTTTGTATTTGTGTGTATGTGTATGTATGTGTTTGTGTGTGTATGTTTGTATTTGTGTGTATGTGTGTGTGTGCATGTGTGTGTGTGTTTGTGTGTATGTGTCTGTGTGTGTAATGGGAATATGATAATTCAACAGATATTTTCTGGGGCCTATGAAGTATGTGCCATTGTGCTGAGGTCTTGGAGCTCAAAAATGTTGAAGCCCAAAGTGCTGAGGGCTGTTGCACGCTGTTCGAAACAGAGAAAAGGTGTGCAGGCGCTCTCTTCCTACGCCCTTGCTAATGTCTGGCGGCTGGATGTACCCTGCTGGACCCCTGCCCACACCTCCCTCCGAGGGCAAGTCCGAGAAACGAGTCCCGTCTTCCTTGTTGGATCCCTCTTCGCTGAAAGAGTCACCAGGAGCAGGAAGCCACAGACTGGCATTTCTCTTCTCTGGACTCCTGCCTCAGTGTGGACACAGGTCCCACATTCAAGGCGCTTTTCTAACCCTTGGGAGAAGGTGCCACTTGCAAAACTTCCCTGGAAGTTTTGCCCTCCAAGGCGGAGCTGATCTGTCACGTTTGTCCTGTGTTTGTTTTGGTTCCAAAAGTCGTGTACTGCTGCCACATTTAAAAAGCATGAACATTCTCCCAGCTAATGCAGGGACACATCCCCAGGAGGGACATTTCTGAACCTGCAGCGTAAGAGGAGACTCAGACAACATGAACACTGCCTAGGGATATTGAGAGCAGGACAAGGAATCACTCCCAAGCCAGGGAACAGCAGCAGGAACTATAAAATGAGAATGTGCGGCGGAACAGCCCTTTATCGTCGTTGTCATTGCACAGAGGCAGAAACAGAGGCTCAGAATGGCTAAGAAACTTGCCCAGAGACACACAGCGATGAAGCGTGGGAGCTGGTATTCCTGTCCAGGTCAGGCTGAGACTAGGTCCATGCTCTAACATTGATTCCCACACCTGAACCACTGAGCCATAGTCCATTCTTCCAGTAACTGATGGTTACTAACCAAGGCCTCAGGCCAATAGCTCAGAATATCTATAAATCCTGAGAGGGCCCCGAGGGTGATGTATTTAAGAGAAGATACGCAGGATGTAAACATGACACAGCGGCTGTGGAAACAGCATGATGGCTCCTTAAAAGAAATGAAAACTAGAATTACCATATGATCCTGCAGGTCCACCTCTGGGTACATACCCCGAAGAAGCGCGTATGCTTATAGTCTCGAGGGAGAGGAAGATATTAAACAAACATGTATTTGTTGTTATGGCAAGCTGCACAATGGAGAAGTCTGGGAAGTGCAGTATTACCGAGGGACCTGGCCTGCTGATGACACTTGGAGGGAGGATTAGGGAGGGTTTTCTTAGAGAAGCGATTGCTAAACGGGGACCTGAATAATGCAGCCACACCTTTAGTCTTCCGGAAGTTTGTGCAAATAAGTGTCTGGAGGTGGGAGCATCTGGATGCGTTTAAGACACTATCACTGCCAAAGTCAACAATGTACACATATTTCATCATAGCATCACGTGTAATACCGCGACGTGAGGAGTTACCTGAACATGCCTCGGTAGGGACCCAGTGACATGAATCACTACCGAATACTGGGCAGACGTTATCAATAATATGTCAAGCTTTTTTTAAAAAAAAATTATATTTTATTGATTTTTTACAGAGAGGAGGGGAGAGGGATAGAGAGTTAGAAACATCGATGAGAGAGAAACATCGATCAGCTGCCTCCTGCACACTCCCCACTGGGGATGTGCCCGCAACCAAGGTACATGCCCTTGACCAGAATCGAATCTGGGACCCTTGAGTCCGCAGGCCGACACTCTAGTCACTGAGCCAAACTGGTTAGGGCATATGTCAAGCTTTTATGACCCGATTCCACCAGGCAAAGATCTCCATGGCATATTCTTAAGTTTAAAAAAGTTCTACATGTGGTAGAACCCCATTTATGACAAACAAAATTATCCTCAAAATAAAGTATGTGTAAAGATTCATATATATGCATTCATTCCTACAGAGATGGGTGTGGGAGGAGCTGCATAAGAATATTACCTGTGGAGATGGGAGATGGACAGGAAGTGAGAGTCAAAGAAGACGTTGAGCCCTAACCGGTTTGGCTCAGTGGATAGAGCGTCGGCCTGCGGACTCAAGGGTCCCAGGTTCGATTCCGGTCAAGGGCATGTACCTTGGTTGCGGGCACATACCCAGTAGGGAGTGTGCAGGAGGCAGCTGATCGATATTTCTCTCTCATCGATGTTTCTAATTCTCTAACCCTCTCCCTTCCTCTCTGTAAAAAATCAATAAAATATATATTTTAAAAAAAAAGAAGACGTTGCTTTTTTTAATGCAGGTAGAGCAGTTGCCCTTTTGTCAACAGATTTCATTTACAACTTCCGTAGTTAAAAACAATGGAGAGTGAACATCCCTCATGCTCATAGAAAACTCCAGCAAGTGCTCGAAGGCATAGATCGTAAGTTTCAAACGCTGGGAGCTGCGCTCTCAGGGCTCCTGGAAACAAAGAGGAGCTTCTCGCAGGTCTCAAACGTTTGCCTGTGTGTGGCGCAATCATGGGGGCAGAGTTCAGTGATTTTCCATCAAAAGCTGCTTGTCTGGTAGACAATGTTGTTTTTCCTCACCTGCCTAAACAATGCTTTGTGGGAAGTGGCTGTGCAAAGTGAAAGGGCTGTATCATTTGAATGATGAGAGAGAGAGAGAGAGAGAGAGAGAGAAGGAGATGGAGTGCAGGTAGATGGGGTGATTCTGGAGATTTCTGTAGAAAGATCTCCCCCAACACCAGCTTTCCCCCCAACTATCTGGCACCATGCGGAGAGGCGGGCACGGGCTGCATTGTAATTGCTTTCCTCTTGTCCCCCACATTTGCCCGGCTCTCATGCCTGGTTGGCTCCTGTCGTGCGGCCATAAAGTCATTGTTTTCTCTGATCCTGTCACTTCTGCCAGACCCTGGCAGGAGACAAGGGCACAGTGTCCAGGACCAGAACGCTGTCCCCTGGTCCTTGTGCCTGACAGCCCTCGAATGGCTGCCCGGGAAGACGCATGCCCTACAGCAGCTGCACAATGGTGTCTCCCCAGACTAATCAGCCTATGGCACTGTGTGCCCGCCCCCAGAGCAAGCTCATCCTGCTGAGGGAGCCCCGCTGGCACTGGTTTAGGAGGAGGGGTCTAGAGAACGGGGGAGGGGGGAGGAGAATGGTGGCGCAGAGAAAACGATTTCCTGACAATCAGAAAGGATGCTTCTCTAAGAATATCGCCTTTTCTTCTTACTCCCCAGCAGGAGAGAGAAGCAGAACTTTTCCAGACAGGGTCTAATTATCATCTGAAATAAATGGTTGGGAACAGGGTGATTTGGGGGCTGCTGTTCACAGGGATGAGGTGGGAGGGCTGGCCCCCGTGGCCAGTTTCCAACAGCCGGGCTGTGGCTGAAGAGAGGATGCTGGTCAGCCTTTGACAAAGCACCAAGGAACCGCGGGCTTGTCCCCACTTTGGTGGTCAGAACCCACTCATCCAACACATGCAGGTGGCTGCCCTGGGTATATTGCAGGGGATGAAGCCAGTACCCCAGGCTGGGCAGCCAGTGGCAAAGAGGTGACCAAGGATGAACAGGTGGCAGGTGACCCACACACGCTGCTTTCCCAAACCTCTAGGCTTGGCCCCGCCGATGACATGATACAAACAGGGCCTACAAGCGGCCCCGAGGAGGCCCAAACAGGCTGTAGTCCAGAACCAGCCTCTCTGGAGCCCCCAACATGCCCCACAGGCAGACAGAAGCCAGGGCAGGTCCTTGGACGCAGTTAAGCCATTGGTGTTGGCCGCTGTCTCCTCCCGGCTCCGGCTCCCTGAACCGTAATGAGCAAATTTGTCTGTCAGCCTTGATCGGCTGTCAGTGACTCCGAGTATTAATTTCTTCTCGAGCTGGTGTACGTTACAGCCAGCAGCGGGGGGAAAGTGGAGGGGGAACCACTGGGTACAACAACCCGTCATGTGACTGCTTTATTAGCGGTAAAGCTGTGGAGAGAGACGAGGCAGGGCTGTGTCCCTGTTTTCTTTTTTTTTTTTTAAGCAGACGCTGAACCCCTAATGAACTATCTTTCATTTTGCAACCGGGCAAGTGACCCCTTTCTC
Source organism: Murina feae (assembly GCA_004026665.1). Lineage (NCBI taxonomy): Eukaryota > Metazoa > Chordata > Mammalia > Chiroptera > Vespertilionidae > Murina > Murina feae. The sequence goes on from PVJC01005022.1 coordinate 52,192, forward strand.
TCCCTCACCCTCGTCTGCGAGGGATCTCTTTAACGATGTCTCTTTAAAGCAGCCAGGCAGAGAGATGACAGAGAAACCCAGATACCCCAGATCTCTCATCTGCCTATAAAACGGTCACCCATCTCGTGCACAGGCCCCTCTTGTACGGCTTTTGCCTTTTGTAGGTTGTGTTTTCTTCAGGGATCTGAGGTCAGCAGAAATAGAAACGCAGTCATCCAACCTGAGTGATAACTAAAGGAAGGAATCTAATGGCAGGGAAGCTCAGTGGTCTACTCTGCCTCCGGGGCTTCTCAGAAAGGCTGGGCGCTCAGAGCTGCTTTGTCTGCATGTCTGGTTCTTTATTCTTCCTCTCTACTCCTTCTGTCCCCTGACGGAGCCTATGAAAGCTGTGCCGACATGGTGCTCCCAACTGAGGGGATCATCGGATACTCGGTGGCTATCTGCATCAGTGCTCCGAGTCAAAATTCTCAGATCAGAGACTCTGATTGGTACACCCTGAATTGGGTGCTCTCCTCTGTCCAATCGTGTGGCTTGGAGGGTGGGACTCTGGCTGTAGAGTTTCCCAGCTCAGAAGCTGGGAACATGGGGCTGGATCCAGAATGACGTCTTGAGAACTTCCAGAAAGGGATGCTTTGGTGGCAAAAGCAGATCTGGACTTCAACCCCTCTCCATCCAACCCCTTCCATACCTGTGCCCTTGCACAAATTTGGTCATTTCTCTAAGCCTTGGTGTCTTCATTGGGCACACGGAGGTGGTGTTTCAGGGTTCGTTGAATGTGTCAACGCATGTCTAAATGTGGGTGAACGTGCGTGGCACACGGTAAATGCCCAGTAAATGGCATACAACTCCATCCTCTGGCTTACTTCCAACTTCACCTGCTGCGGTGGAGACAGTGCCTATGCAGTACCCCACCTCCAGCACCTGCATCTGCTCCTTAAATCTTTCCCCAGAGCGCTGGGAGCCTGCTGGGCCCACAGACAGGCACAGCACCCAGGCGAGCCGGAACTAGCACCTCCCAGCAACCCCAGCCAGTGGAGGATAAGCCCCCCAGCTTGCCACTCTGTGGTGGTTTACCAGAAGGCTGGTAGGGAAGGAGAGACAATTCCCAAGGGTTGGGTGCATTCTTAGCTGCTCCGTGGCACCGGGATAATAAAGGTTCCTGTTAACATTGGAGGGTGTCAGGATGGGTGGGAGGTGAAGCAGTCACAGTTCAGTGGCCCAGTATTTCTGGAGAACCATAGATATGATCACATCACTGCTGTTTAGGATGTTTCCATTGGCTTCTCCTTGAAGTCATGATCAAGGTCAAAATTCTTTGTAGCAGACTTAAAAGACCTCATGGTTAGCCCAAGTATACATCTCCATCCTCATCTTCTGCTCTCTCTTATACTCTCTGCCTGTTCATTCATTCATTCATTCACTCACACCTACTGGATGCCTACTGTGGGCCAGCCCTGGAGTATGGGCCACCCTGGACCTCTTTGAGCTCCTCCTACTTTCTTGTACCTCAGGGCCTTCACAGATACTATTCCCCCTGCAGGAACACCTTTCCCTCCACCCTGCACCGGTTAGGTGCTCCTCCAGCTCTTAGTACACTCTGTCCCTCTCCTCTGTCACAACCTTCACCGTGGTAAGCATCCAAGAGATTTTGATCCAATACTTGGAAGTTTCCAGAATGCCTCTGAGATACTTGGCCGTCTCCTAGAGCACGTGTGTGGGAGAGAGAAACTAGTAGACTTCCTGTTGTCCCACTCCACAACCCGAGTGCGCTCACGCCTGTTTCAGAGCTGCCTTCCTGCCTGCCTCCCCGTGCACACATCCGAGCAGCCACAGAGCTGGGTATGACTTCCCCTTTGTCCATGTTCTGCACATCTCTGTGTAACTCACACCTGCACGTCACCTCCTGTGCATTCGCGACTGCAGCTGCGCTTTGCATTCATGCTGGGTATTCAGACTCCTGCCTGCTTAACTTTTAGGTTATTACCCCCTCCAGTAGCTTCCCTGGGTCAGTTCACACCAGCCACCCCCTTTCAAGGTCTAGCATCTCCCGCACGTCAATCACCGTGTGCATCTGGGCGCAGGCGAGTCACTGTGCGTTACTAAGGCAATTAAATCTTCCTCCGATCCTTCGCACACTTCGCTGTAAATGCTTTCAAGGGAGACCTCATCATAACACGTTTCATTGGGGGCCCACTCTGGGCCAGGCATTATGTGATCATTAGCGTGTCTGGTCGCAGACACGCGGTGGGGAGGAAATAGGATGCTGACGCAGCCTTGCCACCATGTCCTGCGCCTTCTCTTTAATCCTGTCGTCAGCAAAGCCAGGAGCAGTGCTCTGGGTCCTGTGGGCCCCCAGTCAACCCTCAGTGGGGCTGCCAGTGGCTCCCAATGCGAGCCCTGGCCATTCCTCAGTCAAACCCATCATCCCACCGCCTCCCCGGGTACCCAGCCCATGAAGCATTTGGGTGTCCTCCAGCTGGAGAACGACGTCCTATATATCACCACTTAAGCTTAATTGTGAGAGGCTTGGAGGACACCCCACATGGGGTGGTTTTACACTGGCCTATTAGGTTGGCATATGCATTTCATGATCTGTGGCCATCCGCAGGCACAGCTATTCTTAGTTTCCTAGCAAAAGTTTGGACCGGCTCCTGTTATGTTTTTATTTTCTCCCCTTCATTGCCTGATTGGCCACTATCTGGTATGACCTCGCCAGGCCAAGCTGGGAGTTTCCAGAATGCATATGGAGAACGGCTGGATAAAGCAGGTTGTCTGCTGACTGTGCCCCTCTGGTCCTGGACCCACCAGGATGTGTTGGCTCTGGACTGAGCATTGTCACCCGGCATCTTAGATTAGTGGCTTGTCATCACGTACAGAGGGAGGATGTCGTCCCTGGGCCCAGCTCTCTGAGCATGTCCAGCGAGCCCACTGCCTGCTGCTTGACAAGCCTCTGTCAAGCTTGGCCCTTGCATAAGTCTTTGCCTGTGGTGTTGTCCAGGCTTGTGCCTTGGGAGTTTAGCAGAAGAAATCCATTTCAGCAATGCATTGTCACAGGTTGGAGGGAGAAAGCATTCCAGCCATTTCAGTCCTAGGAGGCAGGTGCAGTATTTGTTAAGAGCATGGACAGACCTGGGTTCAAATCCCGTCTCTGACACTTATTAGCTTTATGGCCAGTTAACCTGTTATCAAGATTAATCGAGATACTCAGCACAGTGGCTGGCAGACAGTAAGCACTTCTTTACGCTCCTTGGTAAACATTTAAGAGCCGTGTTCACAGTCGGTTACAGCTGATGCAGGGAAATGTGTAGAGGTAGAATGGAAAGACTTTGAAACCAAACTGCCTGGATTTGATTCTGAGTTATCCCATTTATTAGTTGTGCATAAAAAGCGGGGGCTTTGGAAGGAATCACACTAAATAGCTAATGACTCCTACTTCTGGGGTAAGAGCTGATCTGGGGCGATGGTCAAAGATATTCTAATCTCGTTTGTAATGTTGTGACTGTTTACACGGTTTGTGTGTTTATGTTATAATCCGTGCACGTGAGACACTGAGAATACAAAGGAAACAACTGGGGACTTGAGTTTCCAGACGTTTGTGGACCACATGGACGAGGCCTTACAATATTTGGAAAATCATGCCAGGCTTTACCTGAAGAGCCCTGACGGGGGGGGGGGGGCAGTGCAGGAAGGACCTGGGGACTTGATTCATTTTGAAAACTGGCCCCTGGCCTTTTAGACACCTCCCCCCTCACACACACACACACACACACACACACACACACACACACACACGCCGCATTCCGCATGCACCAGGAGCACAGGAGATTCAAATGGCATCAGAGCTGCTTCCCTGCACAGCTCCACTGCTGTCCACTCTACTGGGAAATGTCTTCGTCCTGCGCAGGGAGCTGTCCCGGTCAAGGAGGACACTGTCCCCTGCTCCGAGCCCACACCCCAGGATTCTGACCAAGTCAAACCCAGCCCTCAGTGAGCTGCCACAGAGCAGTCACACAGAGCTCGGGGACACGTCTGCCTGCAGCCACCGAGGTGGGCGTGGCCCAGGGAAGGAGGTCAGGGGGTTCTTTCAGGGGAACCCGTGGGAGTCAGTGGGGACAGAATAACGGTGTCCGAGCTCGTGAGAGAGATCGTGTGCCTGGGAGCTGACTGTGCTGTTCCCACCCTGTGCTCGGTGATGTCACACTGGGCGTGGAGAGCAGTCACAGTGGGCGTGTTTGTACCGTAGGAATCGGCAAGCTCTACAGACTCGGGTTTTTGGGGCAAAGATTTCTGTCTGTATTATCCCTAGGTCCTGCCATCCCCTAATAGCATTTCTCATCACACCCTTTCCTTCCCCAGTTGTCATCTCTGTGCATGGTGGGCAAAAGTAGGTTTACAGTTGTGGGTATGTGAAACAGAGTTTATTCTCGTATTTACTACTTATTATTGTATTGCTTTCCATACAAATAACTGTGAACCTACTTTTGCCTCACCCAGTATTTATTATTTCTACAATGTCTTCTTTCCTAGCACTACCATGTACTGCTTCTGAAGTTAGGCAAGTGGGTTAATCACTCTGTTGTTCCTCAGTTTTCTCATCTATAAAATGGGGATAAGAAGAGCCTCACATCTTATAGGGTAGCTGCTTCGTGGTTGCCATGAGGAGTGGTGAAATATATTGTGTTTAATGTTTTAGTGCAACTCATCTTCACAATAACCCAGGGGCATGGGTATTGTGATCCACGTGATGAAAGGGAGCCCCCAAGATTTTAAGTAACTGGATGGGAGTGTCGCAGCCAGTAAGCGGCAGAGGCAGGACTTGAAGGCAGGGTTTTTTGGGATTCCAGGGCCTGTGTCTAACTCCCGCTGCAGCGTCTGTCTTCTACCTCTTGGCAAGTCAGTTTCCCACTGCTCAGCCCTGGGCAAGCATAGGTGTTCCGCCAGGAGCAGACAAAGATGAAGTTTTCCTCATTTCCTTCAAAGAAACCTTTCTTGCCTCAAAGAGAGAGCAAGAAAGGAATAGGTTTAAGTTCATTTGGAATTCTGAGTTCATTATCCATGCTCTTAACACCTGTCGAGGTGACAAATGCGATGTGGAAATGCACTCCAGCGCCCACATTTGGTCTCTGCAATACCATAACGGGTCTATTTTAGAAACTTCTGGATGGCTCCAAAAGGGGCCAAGCCAAGCTTTTCTTAATGAGAATTTGTGGAAATGAAGGGGAACCCCCTCCATTTTATAGATGAGCAAACAGAGGCAGCCCCCCAACTTTGTCTAAGGTTATATGGATTTTGGGTTACAGAGCTGGGGTGTTGTGGACATTGAGAAAAAAAGATTAAAAAAAGACACCTACTAAGAAGGGTTCCTAGTTGCTAACTGGGCTCAAATAAGAAAGCAGAGCCTAGCAGCCGTTTCTGCATGGGGGCGCTCACGCTAATGGCACTTCATAGAGAAGCTTCTACACTAACCTGCCTGCTTCTGTACCAAACTGCTGCCTGTACTGGGTTTCTACCATCTGAGCCAGCCCTGCTAAAGGAGTTCCTGGACCAAGAGGACTGAGATTTTCCCCACCCAGTCAGAGCTCGGCATCTCCAACCAATCAGAGTGGCTCTATACTGACCAATCAGAGCAGTGCCTTTGGATCAATCAAACTGTGAGGATTCAGAGTCCTTATTTGCATGAGAATGGACCAGTCAGGGACCAGGGGCGGGGACTTCATATAGCCTAGCTCCCCTCTGGCTCCAGGAGCACTCTTTTCCTTTCCACCAAAGAATGAAGACTGGGCCTCGCATCACAAACCGACACATCCAGGAGCCTTGCAGCAGGGGTGCCCCGGGACCAGCCAGGACTCCAGGAGCACCGGAGCCCACGGAGATGCAGACTCAGAGGAGCCGGCCCTCCCACAAGAAGGTTGGAATTCGCTGAGATAAAGTTGTGATTTGTTCCAGGAGAGAGAGAACCATGTAAACAGACACCCAGAGAAGAGAGACCATGGGGAGACAAAGAAACAGTCCACATTTGAAAGAGAAACAGGCATCACCAGAAAAGGAAGTAAACGAAATGGAGGCAACCAACTTGTCAGAGAAGGAATTCAGAGAAATGGTCATAAAGTGGTTGAGAAGAATGGAAGACAAATTCAACAATATGTGCAAAAACCAAGAGGCAATGTTGAAGAACCAAGAAGAAATGAAAAGTGACATCACTGCCATGAAGAACTCAATAGAAAGCATCAACAGTAGACTAGATGAAGCAGAGGATCGCATCAGTGAGCTAGAAGACAAGATAGAAAAAAATACCCAAACAGAGCAGCTTCTAGAAAAAAAAAAATTAAAAAGCAGGAGGAGAGCCTAAGAGAACTTTGGGACAACACAAAAAGAAACAATATCCGTGTAATAGGGGTGCCAGAAGGAGTGGAAACTGAGCAAGGAATAGAAAGCTTATTGGAAGAAATAACCACAGAGAACTTTCCGGGTATAAGGAAGAGTAAGCCCACACAAATACAAGAAGCTTACAGGGTTCCAAACAAAAAGAACCCCAAAGACCAACGCCAAGGCATATTATAATTAAAATGGCAAACACCAATGACAAAGAAAGAATCTTAAAAGCGGCCAGAGAGAGACAGAAAGTTACCTACAAAGGCCCCGCAATCAGACTAGCGACTGATTTCTCAACAGAAACACATCAGGCAAGAAGGGAATGGAATGAAATATACAAAGTCATGCAAAGGAAGGGTCTGAATCCAAGAATACTATACCCAGCAAGGCTATCGATCAAAATTGAGGGTGAAATTAGGAGCTTCGCAGACAAGAAAGGACTAAGGGAGTTTGTTACTACCAAACCAGCAATGCAAGAAATGTTAAAGGGCCTACTGTAAAAAGTAAAAATAGGAAGCAAAGAAGGAAGACAGGGGCAAAGAATAAAAATGGCGACAAACAAGTATTTATCAATAATAACTTTAAATGTAACTTTAAATGGATTAAATGCTCCAATCAAAAGACATAGGGTAACTGAGTGGATAAGAAAACATGACCCACATATTTGCTGTCTACAGGAAACCCACCTCAGAAAAAAAGATGCACACAGACTGATGGTGAAGGGATGGAAAAAGGTTTTTCAGGCGAATGGAAATGAAAAAAAAAGCTGGGGTAGCAATACTTATATCTGACAAATTAGATCTCAAAGTGAAGGACATAAAAAGAGGTAAGGAAGGCCACTTCATTATACTAAAGGGAGCCATTCAACAAGAAGAAATAACTCTGGTAAACATATATGCACCCAATATAGGAGCACCCAAATACATAAAAAAACTTCTGGAAGACATCAAGGGAGAGATTGACAGCAATACAATCCTAGTGGGGGACTTTAATACCCCACTATCACCATTGGACAAATCCTCTAAACAAAAAATCAGCGAAGAAGCATCAATCCTAAATGACTCACTAGAGCAGATGGACTTAATAGATATCTTCAGAACACTTCACCCCAAAGCCACAGAATATACATTCTTTTCAAGTGCACATGGGTCATTCTCAAAGATAGACCATATATTGGGGCACAGGCAAAGTCTCTTCAAATTTAAGAAGATAGAAATCATATCAAGCATCTTCTCAGATCACAATGGCATAAAACTGGAAATCAACCACAATAAAAACAATCCAAAAAAATAAAAAACATGGAGACTAAACAGCATGCTATTAAACAATGACTGAGTTGTTTAATCAAAGATCAAAGAAGATCAGAGATCAAAGAAGAAATAAAAAACATCATGGCAACAAATGACAATGAAAACACAACAATCCAAAATCTATGGGACACAGTGAAAGCAGTCTTGAGAGGGAAGTTCATAGCTCTACAAACCTACTGTAGAAAACAAGAAACAATGATAATAAATCACCTAACCCTGCAACTCAAAGATTTAGAAAGAGAGCAACAAGAAAAGCCCAGTGTAAGCAGAAGGAAGGAAATAATAAAGATCAGAGCAGAGATAAATGACATGGAGACCAAAAAGACAATACAAAAGATCAATAAAACCAAAAGCTAGTTCTTTGAAAAGATAAACAAGATTGACGAACCCCTAGCCAGATAAACAAAATCAGAAATGAAAGAGGAAAAATAACAACAGACCCTACAGAAATACAGAAGATTGTTAAAGAATACTATGAACAACTCTATTCCAACAAAGTGGACAACCTGGAGGAAATGGACATATTTCTAGAAAAATACAACATTCCAAAACTCAATCAGGAAGAATCTAAAAATCTCAATAGGCCAATCACTATGGAAGAAATTGAAGCAGTAATAAAAAAGCTCCCAGCAAACAAAAGCCCAGGGCCAGATGGCTTCACATGGGAGTTTTACCAAACATTTAAGGAAGATCTAAAACCAATCCTCCTAAGACTATTCCAAAAAATTCAAGAGAAAGGAACACTTCCAAACTCATTCTATGAATCCAGCATTACCCTAATACCAAAACCAGACAGAGACAACACAATGAAAGAGAGTTATAGGCCAATATCACTCATGAACATAGATGCCAAAATCCTCAACAAAATCCTAGCAAATCGGATCCAACAGTACATCAGAAAGATCATACACCACGACCAAGTAGGATTTATCCCAGGGATGCAAGGATGGTACAATATCCGCAAATCAATAAATGTGATACATCACATAAACAAATTAAGAGATAAAACCCACTTAATCATATCAATTGATGCAGAAAAAGCATTTGACAAAATCCAGCACCCGTTTTTGATAAAAACCCTCAGCAAGGTAGGAATAGAAGGATCTTACCTCAACATAATAAAAGCTATTTATGACAGACCCACAGCCAATATCATACTCAATGGGCAAAAATTAAA